>JARQOC010000001.1:66822359-66866308 GCA_033576535.1 Allobates femoralis
TTGATACAAGCCATAAAAAGCCACATCATGCACCAACTATTCCCACACTTCAAGGCCTAACACCCCAGATCAAATCTAAGTTCTGGAAATTTTCCTAATATTTCTATCAATTGGAAAATTTCCATGAATATCTCACAACACTGTGGGAACATTTTTAAGATGACACTTTCACTCATCTAGAGAACATAACTCTAATGGTACCTTTACACGCCTCTACAGCCGGGTGGAAACAACCGGGTAGATGAGAGAAATGTATCTTGCACCGCCAAATCAACCCGAGGTAGCGGCGTGTAAAGACGGTTGTTTCCAGCCGTCACTTGCGGCACCTGTTTCAGAGCCATGCTCTAAAACAGGTTGATTTCAACCCGGTGGTAATGGCCTGTATCGGCGTGTAAATAGGGATCAGGAGGGTTGTTTCGACACCTTGCTATCTAGCTGGGGCGTGACACAGGCTCCGGGAAACCGCCCCCCTTCAGCGATCATTGGAGGAAGCTCCTGCGTTACGATAGGTAGTCGCTGCATAGGGCGGCATATTTAAGGAGCTGACCACTCACACTACACAATTGCTCGAGCGTCATGTATTAGTCAGCCTCCTGTGCTGGCTGGCCAATCATGATGCTATTGCGTTGTCCTATCAGTGTATGAAATTCTCGTAATCCACAACTCTGGCATGCCTATGTGCTGTCCCTGCTGCACCAGGTCCTCCCATATTACCTTCTGTTACGGCGTGTAAATGAGGTAAGGTGATGTACACAAGGTAACTTGTGGCACCCGGCGGTGCATCCAGAGATAGATTCAACCTTCTGTAGTGCACCTTATAGCGGCGTGTAAAGGCGATGCGGGTACCGTTTGTAACCGTTGTTACGTGCTCATGCATGTGAAGCACCCGGTTGTTTCCACCGGCTGTAGCGGCGTGTAAAGGTACCATAAGAATTGTGTTGGATAACATCAAAGTCTTGAGAGGCCACAAAAGAGTCACATTAACCACAAACAGGCAAAGTCAGGATTCTGCAAAATGCAACAATTATTATTAGAGGTACAACGATATCACACCCAACATCAAATTACCAAACAAAAGGCAAACAAGCTTTCAATGCCTTTCTAGAAAGTGAAGAACAAAGGTTAACCCTTTAAGGACTAGGGAATTTTTTCATTTTCTCCTATTTTCCTCACTTTTTCTCAAAACTCATTATTTACTTACTAGATGGTGGCCCGATTCTAACGCATCGGGTATTCTAGAATACATGTAGTTTATTTATGAAGATTTAAGAATAATTCAAAGAGCGATCAGTAAAGTACCGTCATACATAGCGATGCTCCAGCAATTCCGACAACGATACGACCTGGCAGGGATCGCTGGAGCATCACCTACGTGGTCGCTGGTGAGATATCAAACAGTCAGATCTCACCAGTTATGCAGCAATAATGTGGCAGTTGTTGGGACCCTGTTACTCTAGGGCGTAGTATTATGATAGTTGGTTGTTGTCCCGCACGGCTTGGCGGGGAATTTTAATCCCGGCCGCCTTATCGGAATATCCATAACTTAGGTGTTCCAATATGGCGGTCGGGGTACTTTCTCCTGCGAGCAGCCGGGAGATGACTGGCTAGCGCTGGTCATCGTCTGGCTGCATCGCCGCTGACCTCCATGCAGCAGGAGATGACCCTTGGCTACTGTCAGGAATCCCTACCAGGTCGTATTGTTGTAGTGATCGCTGGAGTGTCGCCAAGTGTGACGGTACCCCCATTCTGACACGATCAGTGATCTCACAGCGGGGGCCTGGTCGCTGCTACATGTCACAGTGAGCGAGATCGCTAGCGCCAGTCGGGTACTTTCGCTGCAAGCAGCCGGGAGACAACCGGCTAGCGCTGGTCATCTCCCAGCTGCGTCGCCGCTGACCTCCGTGCGGCAGATGACCTGCAGCTACCGTTGGCAGATCAGCGGCTAGCGGATCTCCTGACGGTAGCGGTGGCGTGCGTGGTTCAAATCCCGCGCCAATTCACGGCCGGACTACGCTTGTCGCTCATTGGTCGCGGCCGGCTGGGCGCAACCAATCAACAACGCTGGTTTTACGTTACAGAGAGACAAACACACACGATAATATGATTATATAGTAGAATTTTTGGTTAGCAGAAATGTGAGGGCTGTTTTTTTTGCAGAATAAGTTGTAATTTTGTATGGCATCATTCCATATACCGTACTGAAACACGAGAAATAATTTGAATGTACTGGGCAGCTTCTGAATGCGAACTGCGCATGCTCTGGAGACGCCGAGTGCACCCATAATCCCCCACAATGCACCGGACTGGAAATGGCGCACATCCTACATGTCATACCCGGAAGAAGATCCACAGATTTCAAACTCAGGAGTACGCTTCTGCATTAATTATCACGCCCAATGGGGTATGATGACAACGGAGCAGAGGGGCGCATGGCGCCTAACAGAACGCCCACAGTGTTTGTAATCTTGTCAACGCCCTGTTTATTCCCATAGGAGAATGTAAGTAACAAAATCATTTAGGTCACACAGGGATAATTAGGGATGTAGTAGGAAACTGCAGGGACAGGTAGTGATAGGTTTAGGGGCATAAAGTAGGTGACAGGTTCTCTTTAAAATCCCTTCCTGTGTTCATGAGGTGCACTGGCTATCTTATTGCTCCTTGTGTACCCTCTTAGGCTCCTTTCACATCAGCGGTTTGCTAATGTTTCTGGCCGATCCGGCAGATGGTGCCACATCTGCTGGATCTGCCGCCTAACGGCCGACTTGCAACACCGATCTGGCAAGCCCCATGCATTCTCTATGGGGCATGCGGTCAGGTGTGGCAGGTGCGGTTTGCCGGATCTGGCAGATCCGGCATGGGAAAAAAAATGCTGCTAGCTGCGTTTTTTTGTCTCGCTGCAACTGCCAGATTTGCCGGATTGCGGCAAAAAATGCATTTGCCTCACCTGCAGCAAGCCCCATAGAGAATTAATGGGGGCCTGCCAGATCGGAGCCGTAAGTCAGCCGTTAGGTGGCAGATCCAGCAGATGTGGCGCCATCTGCCGCATTCAGTGAAAAACGCTGATGTGAAAGCAGCCTTACCCTATATTTACTACTTTCTTTCTGCTTTCACATTTCTCTCTTTTTCCCCTTTCCAGCTCTTTTGTCAACATCAGATATTTTACTACATACCATACTACACATACACATCACTTTTGCTACTCACATATACAGTACATACACCAACATATTGATGTAATCCATGCCTTCAACATCTATACACCCACATATTTTTATCCCTACTTTATCATAAAATGCAGCACATGAAATAAGTATTGAACATGTCATCAATTTTCTATGTAAATATTTCTAAAGGTGTATTAACGTGAATTTCTGACCACATATCAGTAGCAACCCATCCAATCCACACAGGCAAAGAAATCAAACCATAAATATCCATAAATTAATTCATGTCAATAAGGAGTAATGACATAGGAAAAAAGTATTGAACACATTGAAGAAAGAGGTGCAAAAGGCCAATGAAAGTCATGACATCAGCTGAAATCTATCAGTAATTGAAAAACAATCCTCCCACTTATTGAAAAATAATATCTGCTGGTTCAACTGATGTCTATAAATGGTGTCTCATTACCAAGGTGTCACACAAGAAACATCTCATGATGGGTTAAATCAGTGAGCTGTCAAGACCTTTGCAAGATAATTGTTACAAAACTTACTGATGCATTTTTATGAAAAGCTGATCCAGTTTTGCAGCTGAAAAATGAATCCTCAAAAAATGCATCAAAAACATTGTGTCTGAATGTAACTTAAGTAATGCACTCAACTTCCATGACAAACCTGTAAAAACCGGGAGAATATGGTGTGGATGCCATAATATACACCATGTTTGGAGGCCAAAAGGCACTGCATAACACCCCAGCAACAACATACAACAGTGAGAAGGTGGGGCTGTTTTCAGGATACAGAACAGGCAAACTTCGAGTAATAGAATAAGGTGAATGGACAAATGTGCTGAAACATTTTTTTATAAAAATCTGCTGCCATCTATCAGAATAATGAAGATGAAACGAGGGTGGACATTTCACAAGACAATGATCCCAAACACACAGCCAAGGAAACTCTCATATAGTTTCATGTCAATAATATTTTTAGAAATATATTTACATAGAAAATTGGTGACGTGTTCAATACTTATTTAACCTGCTTATATTTTAATATACATATTCCACCTATCATTACATCATCACTCCACAAATACAGTGGGGAAAAAAAGTGTTTAGTTAGCCGCCAATTGTGCAAGTTCTCCCACTTAAAAAGATGAGAGAGGCCTGTGATTGACATCGTAGGTGACCTCAACTATGACAGACAAAATGAGAAAACAAATCCTGAAAATCACATTGTCTGACTTTGGAAAGAATTTTTTTCACATTTTGGTGAAAAATAAGTATTTGGTCACCTGCAAACAAGCAAGATTTCTGGCTCTCACAGACTTGTAAGTTCTTCTTTGAGGCCGGCTTCACACAGCGATTTTTTACTGTCAGGTTCTGTCCGGTGTTTTGCAGGCTGCACCAAACAATACCTGACAGCCACGGACAAGCAGAACCAAAGGGCAGCCCTCCTTCCCTCCGATCCTGCTTTTTGCCGGCTTCATTGATGGCGCTGTCCAGTGCTGAAATTTCAGCACCGCGGCTGCAGGAGAGCTGGCAGCGGTGCTGAAATTTCATCCGCGGAGATCTCCAGGTGCTAAAATTCTGCTTTTAACTGCCACCGCTCTTTCAGCACCCGGTGTCTGGGAACCGGCACAATTTTCTGCTGGATCTGGCGCCTATAGACTCCCATCTGGGAGGATCCGGTTTTGTCCGATTTTTGCATCGGACACAAAAAATGATGCAGACTCCGTTTTTGTGTCCGATGCAAAAATCAGACAAAACCGGATCCTCCCAGAAGACCTGCAAACCGGAGGCCAAATAAGTCCAAACCGGCGCCATAGGGGTGCAAATTCGGATCCGGGGCTGTGAAGCCAGCCTAAGAGGCTCCTCTGTATCCACTCATTACCTGTAGTACTGGCACCTGTATGAACTTGTTATGAGTATTAAAGACACCTGTCCGCAACCTGAGAGAATTTGCACAATTGGTGGCTGACTAAATACTTTTTTTCCCGACTGTATACATGTTACATCGTTATTCCCCCTGCACGCTGGAGACTAGAAGGACACATGTAGTTTCTGGTTGAATATTTTTAAGTACTCGATGTGGTAGGAAGGGAAAGTATAAGCCCTCCCTCCATATTTCCTACTTCTTCAAGACGGTTTCACTTGATCAAAACGAACAGTATACACAGGATGATATTGTACATTCATTACACTTGGCGTCAGGCAGAGATTTGTGACGGTAATAAAATTTTAGGCTTTATTATTCTCATGTGAAAGGCACAGACCAGAAAACTACATTAACAAAGAGCAGTACCGTATTTTTCGCTTTATAAGACGCCCCTGATTATAAGACACACCCCCAAATTTGGTGAAGTAAAAGAGGAAAAAAATTAATTTTTAATGTTAAATGGGGTCAGTCTTATAATGCCAGTGTCCATCTTACAATCAGTATATATGTTCATCATCCATGTACATAAACCCCCCAGGATCCTGGTATCCTGGTATACATATTCTTCATCCTGGCATATTTTTACCTCATCCTGGTATACATGTCCCCATCCTGTATATGCCCCCATCATGGTATGTATATTGCTTATCCTGGTTTATATGTCCCCATCCTGTATATATGCCCCATCCTGGTACATATGCCCCCCATCATGGCATATATGTCCCTCATCCTGGTATACATGTCCCCATCCTGTATATATGGCCCCCATCCTGGCATATACATCCCCTATCCTATATATATGCCCCCATCCTGTATATATGGCCCCTATCCTGTATATGTACACCCATCCTGGCATATACATCTCCCATCCTATATATATGTCCCCATCCTGTATATATGGCCCCCATCCTGTATATGTACACCCATCCTGGCATATACATCCTCCATCCTATATATATGCCCCCATCCTGTATATATGTCCCCCATTTTGTATATATGTCCCCCATTCTGTATATATGTCCCCCATTCTGTATATATGCCCCCATCCTGTATATATGCCCCCAATGTGTATATATGTCCCCCATTCTGTATACATGCCCCTCATCCTGTATATATGCCCCCCAACCTGTATATATGTACCCATCCTGTGTATATGCCCCCATCCCCAACCCTCTGAGTATATGGCCCCCATCTTCCCCCCAGATCCCCATGGCTTACCGAGGAGGGGTGCAGCTGCTAAGTGGGGGTGATGGAGGCAGGTTCCGGTGGGTGGGGGAGCACAGCTGCAGGACCGGAGCAGCGAGCGGTGAGCGTCACCATGTATTTTGCGGCTGGCTGCATTCATTAACTGTGCAGCCAGCGGTGGAGGCTTGAACAAAACGACCATGATGGAGACCCGTGGCCATTTTGAAGTCTCCACCACTACGTGCCAGCTGCACACTGCTACCGAATGCAGCCGGCTACAAAAAACATGGGGGCGCCCACCGTTCGCTGCCGCTGCTGTTTCCATTTCTGTACAGAAAAAAAACTGTGTGTGTGAAAGCTTTTCCCTGATCACATAGGTTTTGATGGAAACAAAAACTCAGAATAAGGCGGCCGTCACACGCTGAGATATCTTGCCAGATATCGTTTAAGCGATCTCCTTTTTGATCGCTTAAGCGATATCGGGCAAGAAATCGTTGCATGTAATCAAGCGATTTACGATGTGAAATCGCTTGTTCGTGACATCGCTGATCTGAGCTCCGGTTCTCAGATCTAGCGATGAACGATGCAACGATCTGCATCATCGTGGTGTATGACACCACGATGATCCATCTCCCAGCGACCGCGCCTATGCTGGGAGATGGTAACTATGGTACACGTCGGGTAACTAAGTGACGCGCGGCGCCTAGTTACCGATGTGTACCATAGTAACGAGCGAGATCGCGGCTCCCCATCGCTGGTGAGTCTGTCTGTGTGACATCTCACCAGCGATGTGAGCGATATTGTAAGCGATTGCGCGTGCACGTGATCGCTTACAATATCGCTAAGGATATCTCAGCGTGTGACGGCCGCCTTAGATTAGCATAGATTTACATAAAACCAAGGCAAAACCTGATCTCAAACGCAGCAAAACCTTCCTGTTGGCACACACCCTATGCTTCTTCTGCTGAACATATAAACTCTGAATCTGAGTGAATAGTGATCAAGTAGAATCTAAGTGCATTACCATTGTTTTTTTCTCTTATTTTAATATTTAGTAAAAGTTATATCATGAAAACTGGAGGCTATTTGAGAAATTTGGTAATCTTTGTTTTAATATGTTTTTGGTTATTAAATGTTTTATTTTTGCATCTGATTTGTGTACTCTTAATATATCCCAATGAAGGTCACTGATTACTGTTAGTAATGAAATTTAGGAAAATAGATATTTTAGGTGGCTTTCTAACATGGTCTTGTCAGGCGCAGTGCGCATGAACTTGAGAGTGTCAGAGGTGTACCTGATGGAGGGATAAAGGAGTTGTCCAGGCTGAAAACAAAAGTCTTCAGTCACTCTGTGACCACAGAATGATGAACTGTAAGGCTGTGTGCCCACTGGTCGTTTGTGCAACTTCGTTTTTGTGCTGCGTTGTTGCTGCATTTTCAGCTCACAAACACACCTGTCTTTTGAATTTATTGTGTATCTGGTGCATTTTTACTGCATATCTGGTGCATTTTTACTGCATATCTGGTGCATTTTTACTGCATATCTGGTGCATTTTTAGTGCTGCGTTTTGCATGTGATTAGAATGGCTGTCAATTAGAAAACGTAGTCCAAAGACGCACAAGTTAATTGTCATGATCATTTTTGAGTGTAAGCATTTACTGCAGTAAAGCACAATACCTACAAATGCACATGTGGGCACAGCTTTTCTAAAATCACATAGACTTTAATGATAATGCTGTGGGGGATGTGTTTGTTCTGCAGATACGCATCACCAAAAACGCAAAACAGAAACACAGTGGGCACATAGCCTAAGAGTGTGCACGCTGCCATGATTCCCTGGTATTCCAAGTGCAAATCAGAGAAGCTCCCTGCTGACTGAAACTAGGCGGCACGTGGCCATAAGTATTCAAATTGCATACACATGGTCAAATGATTGCCCATTCACAGCAGGAATACAAGGAAATTGTATCTTTGTCCCAACATTGGACAACCCCTTTAAAGGGAACTAAGCACCAGGATTTAACCACTTGTATCAGTGCAGCAGGTGATTGATGTGTGCAACATGACATCACTATGTGTTTTTTTTTTATTCCTCCCCTGTGGGCTTGTCTTTCTGCTGTAAACCAAACCCCCTCCCCCCGGATGAGTCTGAGAGGGGGGGTTCGGCTTTGAGCAGAACGACAAGCTGGCGGTTGGTTCCCTTTAACTGATATGGCTCCATACTCATATCAGTCCTTTTCAGAGTGGCTAACTCGTGCATCTGACGTTAGTCCCATACAATCCCATTAATTTTTCACAACGTGGATTGCAAATCTACTTTGAATGGAAATGCAGATTTCCCATTTTAAAGGAGACGTGGTTGAGGGGGGATTTTACATGGATTTCAGAAAATATTCTCGAGTAAATGAGCATCAGATTTCCCAACATATGAAACCATGCGTGGACACATCCTGTAGAACTATAAGTGGATTAATTCCAATGATCATTGTCTGAAATCACAATGACAAGGCTGAAGGATGGATGAATAATCTCTGTGTACACACAAGAGGAATGTTAGCTGTACTGTTCATGACATAAATCTACCAGAACATAGAAAGCTGAGAACCCAGAAATAACCTGTGGTATTATAAGCAGTACCAGGCTCTGCCACATGCCATAGTTATGTATTAATCACTGACTAGAGCTTACACCCCACACGGCTGTGACTGGCACACACCAGTACAGGGACATGAAGCCTCCATAGCACTCCATCTATGAGGGCAGGTTACACCAGGACGTGGAATAACGTAATACTGCTGCAATTCTAAAAATAATATCAATGAAGAATGTATCCGGTCATGGATCAGTGACTTGTAGCTTTTATAACAAAAACTGAAAAAAAAAGTTTAATGTTTCATATATGATTAAAGATGAATTCTGGATGTAATACTCTGTAAATATAGATATATATTGGTTGATATCCTTCTGTTAATATTGATATATAGGGGCTCATGTCCCTCTGTCAATCTAATATATAAAGCAAAAAGTTCATAACCGCAACATCCCACAACCAATTAACTACTTTCATGGTCACAAATTGTCTACCATAAGAGGATGCTTGTTGGGACTATATAGGAAACACTCCATCAATATATGGAATAAGTGCAAGCACTAAGGAGTTAATGTTTCATAAAATACAACTTTATTAAACATATATAAAGCGACTGACAATAAACCGTTAAAAATGAAGTTATTTGTAGGAAATTCCAGACATAAGCCACAACAAGGTAGTAACACACTCAAGGTAGCAGGGTAATGCACATGGTTAAACCTCAAATAGTTAACATCAAACCTATCTCAGGTGGATTTCTGCAGTGGAGCACAATCACCCAATCACTACTCACCCATGATATTCCCAATGTGCTGTTCCTGGTGTCTCGAGTCAGTGCCCTCTATTGTGGTCCCCCCTACGACCGTTTCGCAAGGCTTTTTCAAGGGATGTGAAGTGACTGGCGATTTCTGCCACTTTTTATTGCCGCCGACCGCAAGGATTTAGCCGCCGCCATTAGCGTTACGTCATATCCACCGGAAAAATGGGGAGGGGTTGTGCGCATGACAAGAGTCTACGTCAATGCGCGTGTGCACTACAACCAATTCCCCTGTGTGTCACTAAGACACGCACCGAAGCACAGTTAATGACAGCGGCGGCAATTTTTTTGAAGCAAATTTTATCATTTAATCAAATGACCTGGCCACTTTTTAGGTTGCAAACCCAGGGACAGATAAACTTTATTGATCCCGGAGGAAATTACAGTATTACAGCAGCAGAACAAAGATCAAGAACATTTCACACTTTACAAAATACCGTATATACTCGTGTATAAGCCGAGTTTTTCAGCACAAAAAATGTGCTGAAAAGTCCCCCTCGGCTTATACACGAGTATATACGGTAATCATAAAAAAAAAATATATATACCCGGCTGTATACAGCCCCCCCCCGTGGTATACCGGGCCCCCCTGTGGCAACCTGTAAAGGAAGCGATGATTATACTTATCGGGTCGCTGTCGCCGACGCCGACGCTCTGTCACCGTCCGTCACCGCGCTCCTCCTGGTCTTCATGCTTCCTTCACCGTCGCACAGGAAATGACATCATTTTCTGTGCGCCCGTGAAGGAAGCATGAAGACGGGAAGGAGCGCGGTGACGGACGGTGACAGAGCGGCGGCGTCGGCGTCGGCGACAGCGACCCGATAAGTATAATCATCGCTTCCTTTACAGGTTGCCACAGGGGGGGCCCGGTATACCGGGGGGAGGGCTGTATACAGCCGGGTACCGCTGTATACAGCGGGGGCTGCTGTATACAGCTCTGGGGCTGCTGTATACCCCTCTGGGGCTGCTATATACCCCTCTGGGGCTGCTGTATACCCCTCTGGGGCTGCTGTATACCCCTCTGGGGCTGCTATATACCCCTCTGGGGCTGCTGTATACCCCTCTGGGGCTGCTGTATACCCCTCTGGGGCTGCTGTATACCCCTCTGGGGCTGCTATATACCCCTCTGGGGCTGCTGTATACCCCTCTGGGGCTGCTGTATACCCCTCTGGGGCTGCTATATACCCCTCTGGGGCTGCTGTATAACCCTCTGGGGCTGCTATATACCCCTCTGGGGCTGCTATATACCCCTCTGGGGCTGCTGTATACCCCTCTGGGGCTGCTGTATACCCTCCTCTGGGGCTGCTGTATACCCCTCTGGGGCTGCTATATACCCCTCTGGGGCTGCTGTATACCCCTCTGGGCTGCTGTTATACCCCTCTGGGGCTGCTATATACCCCTCTGGGGCTGCTGTATACCCCTCTGGGGCTGCTTATACCCCTCTGGGGCTGCTATATACCCCTCTGGGGCTGCTGTATACAGCTCTGGGGCTTGCTGTATACCCCTCTGGGGCTGCTGTATACCCCTCTGGGGCTGCTGTATACCCTCTGGGGCTGACTATTGATACCCTCTGGGGCTGCTGTATACCCTCTGGGGCTGCTGTATACCGCACTGGGGCTGCTGTATATAGGGGCTGCAATACCACTTGTGGCTGCAATACCACTGGGGCTGCTGTATATAGGGGCTGCTGTATACACCACTGGGGCTGCAATACCACTGGGGCTGCTGTATACAGGGGCTGCAATACCACTGGGGCTGCTGTATATAGGGGCTGCTGTATACACCACTGGGGCTGCAATACCACTGGGGCTGCTGTATACAGGGGCTGCAATACCACTGGGGCTGCAATACCACTGGGGCTGCTGTATATAGGGGCTGCTGTATACACCACTGGGGCTGCAATACCACTGGGGCTGCTGTATACAGGGGCTGCAATACCACTGGGGCTGCTGTATATAGGGGCTGCTGTATACACCACTGGGGCTGCAATACCACTGGGGCTGCTGTATATAGGGGCTGCAATACCACTGGGGCTGCAATACCACTGGGGCTGCTGTATATAGGGGCTGCAATACCACTGGGGCTGCAATACCACTGGGGCTGCTGTATATAGGGGCTGCAATACCACTGGGGCTGCAATACCACTGGGGCTGCTGTATATAGGGGCTGCTGTATACACCACTGGGGCTGCAATACCACTGGGGCTGCTGTATATAGGGGCTGCAATACCACTGGGGCTGCTGTATATACCACTGGGGGCTGCTGTATATCATACTGCTGGGGCCTGTATACCACTGCTGGGGGCTGTATACCTGTGCTGGGGTCCACCCTCGGCTTATACGCGAGTCAATAGATTTTCCCAGGTTTTGGGGGCAAAAGTAGGGGGTCGGCTTATACACGGGTCGGCTTATACACGAGTATATACGGTAAGTCTATATGGACAGCAGATGTGGGTAGACTGGTACATGTACCTCACCTATTCCGCCCATACACATAGAACTTCACATAGTCATGGGACGCTTTACACTTATACATTTGTTAAACATCCCCACAGCTGTCGGAACAAACGATTTTCTGTATCTTTCCTTTTTACACATTAGTTGGATTAGACGCTTAAAGGATATGGTGATGAGATAAATATATATATAAGATCATGTAACATGCTACAATAATAACATGCAACATGAATTGAAATGTAAACAATTATATACAGTGTAATAAAGTGAATGAAGTGCATATATAAATATAAATACATCTTATAGTGAAAATTTACATGTTAAAAATCTTACATTTATACCAATCACATGCTACAAAATAAGCATGTCTTTCTAACATACAAAAATTAGTGAAACACATATGTCAATTACAGACAAAATATCACCACACAGGACAATTCAAAAACTGCTTGTCCATATATTGCAACCACGTTGTCCGGCCATTCGAATGAGACATCATTATATCCATTTTTCCACAACTTTATATATTCCTTATTCGGCAGTTTTATTCAGTAGCATGTTAGATCCATTTTGAACAAGTTCTCCGTTAGAGTAACTACAATAATATAAATACAATTGAAATCACACAGAAAATGATGTGATGGCAAGGAAAATACAAATACCAATACCCTTCTCAATCTCCTCTCTGTATATATGAAAACAATCTGAAGCACAGAGGATCCTGCCTTTATAAAAAAGGGGAAGAACTCAATTTTTTTTTGTTAATATTGATATATAGGGGCTCATGTCCCTCTGTCAATCTAAAATATAAAGCTGAATGTGTGTATGTGTGTATGTGTGTATGTCCGGGATTGGCATCTGCACCGTCGCAGCTACAGCCACAAAATTTTGCACAGTCACACGTCTGGACCCCGAGAGCATCATAGGCTATGTTTTGAGGCAAAGTTTTAACCCCGCATGGTTGCTGCAAAGAGTCAATAAAAATAATAAATATAGTTTGTGACACTACCTACGGTTCCAGTATGGTTACCGGTGCTGCGGATCAGACCTCCGGGGTGATGTTTGGGCAGCAAAATGGTCACGCTCACCGTAAACACAAATTTCTAACTGTATGTCCGTGTTCCTAATCAGAACAAATCTTGTTGAAAAGCTCCAGAGCAGCCAATCAAAAAGCTTTTTCGGTGTGGACACTTCCTGCCCTATCACAGCCATCTCAAGTATTGGCACATTTTGACCATGCCCCAGCCACTACCTAAGCCACACCCATTTGCTCTTTCTTTCTACCCTGGTAGGAGATGTCAGAAGGGCAGTGGCAGTGAGGAACATTCAGCAGATACCCGGGACTGCAGGGCATAGACCCAAATCCGAGACTGGTCTGCTTGTATCCAGGACGGTTGGGATTAAAGAAGAGTGGATCAATTCATGGCACGATCTTCCCAGTCAATCTTCTCTAATTATTGCCTATATGCTGAATTTTTTATGGCTTTTCCCCCTTAATTGTGACACGCCCACTTCAGGGACCTGGGTACTCAGGAACCAGACAGTAGTTGTTCTTCTCGGTTCTTTTCACAGGGACAGACAGGGGCTGAGACCCGGTCCCGTGACCTTGGCGGTGTCACTTAAAATAGGGGGAAATCGGCGGGGATGACAGGGAAAAGGGGTATTCGTGATGCCACCTGTGGTGCGCAGCCATGAGTGGCCATCGCTGCTTCAGAACCTCTGGGGACAATGACCGGAAGCTTAGATGGTGTTGCTCCCTGCAAGTGGAACACAGTCCCCAGGGCAGAAGGAAGGAGTCAGTTCGTACCTTGGCAGATGTTAATTAGGTCATCAGCACCCCAGTGTTTCATGTGGCTTTTTCGGCCAGTGGTCGTCACAAAGAAATGTCTCACACACCACTGCTGGAGTTCTGTTACTTTTACTTAGTTGATTGGTTATAGGAGCCCAGCGCAAACTATGACCTTCTGACAATGTCCTATATTCCCCAATAAAATTTAGTTTGCGCTGGGCTCCTATAACCAATCATATATGCAACTTTTAGGGGTATATAACACGGTAATCCCCTTGCAGCCATTAAGCAGCAATACTCTATATTCGTACCCTCAGAGACTAGCTCCAGTGTCTAACTCAATTTACTATATTACTTTTACTTAGTTGTTTCAGCATGGCCGCCGGGTGCGTCCCTTTGCCAAGCTCCGGTTCAGCGTTGTCTCCAGAACCGGGACAGTGCAGTCGAGCCTCTTTTGGAGTTCCTGTCTCTCTCTGGTTGTCTCTTTCTTTCCCTTTTCTGGGTGTTCCTTTCTCTGGTGTTCCTTCAGCACTATAAGTTAGTCTCTCAGCTCCTCTTAGCGACTCCGCACACATAGCTCAGGTACCGACAGCCATGGGTGCTCAGTTGTGCCACTCCCTGGAGCTACTCCCTAGTTCAGCCACCTTCTCCAACTTGTGCCATGTGTTCGGCTGCAGCTCCCATTAGGAACTTGGTTCCTCTGGTTTCAACGGTTCGGGCTTACTGCATCCGCGCTGTGTTTAGGTACGGTTCCCTGTGTCGTCCATCTGTCCTCTCAACAGAGTATGGGGGATCTATGTCTCGTTCTGTACCCCGAGGGCTCTGTCGTTCCTCCGCACCCATTGGTCGTTCCCTCCCTGGCCGAGTGTGGTCGTACTCAAGCCCACGGAAGCCAACACTTCCTCACCCCTCCACTACTTCTCCAACCTTCCTCCACTCTTCCTCTCTCTTTCTACTTCTACCACCTACTCCCTTTTCCCTCCCGACTATGCTTGGGTCCTCCTATTTTGTCCACCCACCGCCCTGGAGTCGTAAGTGTTGTGCGTGTGTGAAGCTCAACTGTGCCATCCCAGCACATGGAGAGCAGAGGCACAGCTCTTCCAAACAATAAAATGCTTGAGTCTAACAAAGTTGTCATTAAGAAAGTCAAAACATAAAGTGCTCGTAAAATAAGGTAATAAAAATATAAAAGTAACACAAAGTCTACATTCTGTCAAGCAACAACCCCTGCCGGGGTTCAAAACAGTTCGTATTCAAACTCCTCCACCTGCCTATATGATGACTATGGCAGGTTAACTATTTACATTTATACAATTCCGGTACCTAACTAACTAACCAGCTACATACATTATTTACATGTTTCAACATTCTAGCTACTATTTACACTGACTTTCCAGGTCTTACTTTATGGGTAAGGACCGCTTGCCCGCAAACCGTCCTCCCCACTAGAAAGTTCAGCTGGCTCTGCATATGAGGGTCGAGGCTGCAGAATCTTGTACAACCGCAACGCGTACCAGCTTCAACGTCCCATACACCGGGTGTAACCGATCTCTTCCCCGGGGTAGAGATCCCGACCGGGGTGTCCCTTTGGGAGATACGACTCGATGTCCCGTCTGCTAACTCCAGCGCTTGACCTCGGTGTGTCAATTTTGGTAGCTGGGACCTCTTCCAGGCATTACCGGCCCACATCTACGCACTGTTCAGTAGTTAGTTCAGTTCTTTCATTACTCCCTTAAAATCATCGGAACTGGTGAACTGTACTCAGTCTCTAGCTTCCCCTGTTGCATTGGGGCCTCTTTCGCTCTAGTCTCCACCAGCCAGAGCATCTGTCCTGTTGCTTGCCGTGATGCCTCTCACTCCATGCATTTCTTGACTTTTGTTCTGTCTCTAGGTGGAGTGAACAACAACCCCTGGCAGGCCCCCTTGGCTTTTCTTTAGTACTCTGGGCGGACTTGCTCTTTCGCGCCTTTACCAAGGTCCTTCCCATGACGAGGGCCTAGACATGCCCCAGACCTACATGTGGCGCTCATTCTTTCTTGTCGCCATTTTGCAAGCTAGTTCTTACACAGTCTTTTAACAGTTCTTTAAGGCGCATTAGACCCAGTGTTACAGGGCCGCTTGCATCCTGTTTGTGACGCCAAGTTGACACGCCCACTCCAGGGCTGGGGGAACTCGGCAACCGGGCAGCAATTGTTCTTCTCGGTTCTTTTCACTGGGATGGACGGGGGCCACAACCTGGTCTTGTGACCCTGGCAGTGTCATTTAAAACAGGGGGAAATCGACATGGATGACAGAGAAAAGGGATATTTATGACGCCACCTGGGGTGCGCGGCCATGAGCAGCCGCTGCTGCTTCAGAACCTTTGGGGATGATGACCAGCAGCTTAGATGGTGTCGCTACTTGCAGATGGAGCGCAGTCCCCAGGGCAGCGGGAAGGAGAAGTCAGTTCGTACCTTGGCAGATGTTGGTTAGGTCATCAGCACCCTGGTGTTTCGTGCGGCCTTTTCGGCCAGTGGTCGCCACGAAGAAAAGTCTCACACACCACTGCTGGAGTTCCGTCACTTTTACTTAGTAGTTTCAGCATGGCTGCTGGGTGCTTCCCCTTGCCAAGCTCCGGTTCAGCGTTGTCTCCAGAACTGGGACAATGCAGGCGAGTCTCCTTTGGTGTTCCTGTCTCTCTCTGGTTGTCTCTTTCTTTCTCTTTTCATGGTGTTCTTTTCTCTGGTGGTCCCTTAGCGCTATAATTTAGTCTCTCTGCTCCTCTTAGCACCTCTGCACACAGAGCTCAGGTACCGACAACCACGGGTGCTCAGTTGTACCACTCCCTGGTACTGCTCCCTAGTTCGGCCGCCTTCTCCAAGTTGTATTAAGATAAAAAAGGAGGGGGAACAATCCCTGAGGAAGGTGCCAGGAGGGCACCGAAACGCGTAGGAGGCAGGAGGAAATAAAGTATTTCGTGGAAGTTCCATCTTCACGTGTTTTCTTTGGATTGGATGATCGTGGCAGCGCGGACTGTTGAGGCACCATTTTCCCTTTCATCTGATGTTTCTCCAAGTTGTGTCAGGTGTTAGGCCGCAGCTCCCATTAGGAACTCGGGGCCTCCTGTTTCAATGGTTCAGGCTTACAGCATCCGTGCCATGTTCAGGGCCGGTTCCCTGTGTCGTCCGCCAGCCCCTCTGTCCTCTCCCCAGATATGGGCGTATGGGGGGATCTACGTCTTGTTCCGTGCCCCGAGAGCTCTGTTCTTCCTCCTCACCATTGGTCGTTCCCTCCCGGGGCGAGCATGGTCATGCTCAAGCCCATGGGAGGCAACACTTCCTCACTCCTCCACTACTTCTCCACTCTTCCTCTCTGCTTTTACTTCTACCTCCTACTCCTTTTTTCCTCCCGGCTACGCTTGGGTCCTCCCATTTTGTCCACCCACCGTCCTGGGGTCCTAAGTATTGTGCGTGTGTGTGTGTGTGAAGCTCAACTGCCCCATCCCAGCACCTGAAGAGCAGAGGCACAGCTCTCCTAAAATGGTGGAGTGCAGTACCCCTGGTGGCAACCTGCCTGGTGGGGAGTCACAATTGCAGATGTGATTTTTTTATAGTGCAGAAAAACTTTAAATCTGCTCTTATAAAGTAATTGCCATTTTTTACATGCGCTTATTTTTTTTAGGCTCCGAATAGAAGTGTCTACAGGGGGAAAAAATCACTTAACCCGCTCAATTCAGCAGCATCTCTAGACGCAGAGTGGGTGAAGTTTTCATGAATTCACATCCACTTTACATGGAGAGTTAAACACAAGAATTTCTGTGCAAAAAAGTAGAGAAAAAGTGAAGCATTTATGCTAAATGTGAACCATGTGCAAATCACAAACTCGCGGCCACGTGACTGTCATTCCCTTCAAATCCTCACAGAGCAGAGTGTGTACAATGTAAGGATTCTGCAAAGGAATAATTGTTAATGTTTAAGTCTGCACGGTTGTGGAGTTGATTATAATAGAAGCGGGGGTGTGGGGGTAAGACCCCCAGGAGGAGGGGGAGTGGTGCAGGGGAGGGCAAAGCTACCCCTTGTATATTTAAAGCGTATCAATGGGCGTGACCAACTTAGTTTGTGGGTCGGCGAGGCGGCCTTCCAAGCAATATAATTGATCATGCCCCCACTGCACCCCCCCCACCAAGGGGCCTTACCTCAGATCCTCACTTCTATTATAATCACCTCCACAACGGTATGAACTTAAAAATTCACGCTTATTACTTCAATAAGCCGCAAAGTCACCTAAGCCGCTCACATCCGCTAACTTCTGGCCGTTCATTCTGCAAGTATGCCAACTTACGGATATAGACAATCCCTTTAATGAAGCGGACTTCTAGTGATGCTGGTAATTGCTGCGTGTGAGCAGGAATCAGACTGCAATAAATTCTATAAAGAAATTATTTGCATCTGTCAAAAAATTCTAAGAATTGTAGCCCATAAACCCTGTCTAATTGGTGTACCTCTGCCAGACGTTTGCAGCTGCCCCCTGCTCTGTGTGTGGTCAGAATATCAGTCAATTAGTGAGAATAATAATATTTATCCTCTACAGCAATGTGAAATATAACAGCCCGGTTACACTAATGGGAAGAGTCTTGAGCTATATAAACAACTCTGTCTACAAAATTACTATGGAAATCAAAAAAATCCATTCCCAAATATTACATCTTATGTAACTGGATTTGTTGCTCAAAGCAGCCAATTGTTCTTACCGCACATTTTATAAAAGAAGTACATGTATATCACTGAAACCTGCATGAAGTTATGGCGCCTAAAACAGCAATTGTTGTCTGACAGGAGCTGTACTGTCTTTATTGGAGCTGTCTTGTTTGCCTAATATTTGTACATGTCCTTAGTAGGGATGAGCGAGTATGCTCGGCGCTACTCGTTACTCGCACGAGTATCCCGGGGTTGTGGGCACTTAGCCTAAAACAGAAACAATATTGGTACATTCTCTACACCAGTGTTTCCCAACTCCAGTCCTCAAGGGTCACCAACAGTGCAGTTTTTCAGGATTTCCTTAGTACTGAACAGGTAATAATTTAATCACCTGCACTGGTGATGATTCCAACACGAGGAGATATATCATATATACCAGGAAGGGGACACAAGAAGGACCATATATACCAGGAAGGGGACACAAGAAGGACCATATATACCAGGAAGGGGACACAAGGAGGACCATATATACCAGGAAGGGGACACAAGAAGGACCATATATACCAGGAAGGGGACACCAGGAGGACCATATATACCAGGAAGGGGACACAAGAAGGACCATATATACCAGGAAGGGGACACAAGAAGGACCATATATACCAGGAAGGGGACACAAGGAGGACCATATATACCAGGAAGGGGACACAAGAAGGACCATATATACCAGGAAGGGGACACCAGGAGGACCATATATACCAGAAAGGGACATAAGAAGGACCATATATACCAGGAAGGGGACACAAGAAGGACCACATATACTAGGAAGGGGACACAAGGAGGACCATATATACCAGGAAGGGGACACAAGAAGGACCATATATACCAGGAAGGGGACACAAGAAGGACCATATATACCAGGAAGGGGACACCAGGAGGACCATATATACCAGGAAAAGGACACCAGGAGGACCATATATACCAGGAAGGGGACACAAGGAGGATCATATATACCAAGAAAGGGACACAAGAAGGACCGTATTTACCAGCAAGGGGACACATATACACAAGGAGGACCATATATGCCAGTAAGGGAACATATATACACAAGTAGGTCCATGTATACCAAGAATGGGACATATAGGCAGAAAGGGGACATATATACACAAGAAGGACCATATATACCAGGAAGGGGACATATATACACATGGAGAACCATACATACAAGGAGAAGGACCATATATACCAGGAAGGACCATATAGGCCAGGAAGGGACATATATACACAAGAAGGACCATATATCCCAGGAAGGGGACATATATACACATGGAGAACCATATATACAAGGAGAAGGACCATATATACCTCATAGACTGTGAGCCCTCGTGGACAGGGTCCCTGCCCCTCCTGTACCTGTAGGTCCTGATGCCTAGATTTAGTGTACTTGTTCTTGTCTCCCTCATCCTCATGTAAAGCGCCATGGAACCCAATGGCGCTATATAATAAATAATAATAATAATAATACACCAGGAAGGAGAGATATTTACCAGGAGAAGGATCATATATATCAGTAGGAGGACCATCTATACCAGGAAGGGGATCGTATATACCAGGAAATATACAAGGCCCCATACATCTGACCAACATGTATGTGTGTGGGGTGAAGGCCAGGTCCAAATGTCACCCCAGGGCTCATCAATCATTTTAGTTACACCACTGAAAATGCCTATTTATATAATGTCCCCTACACAATGGCATTAGTGCTTTGCTTAGTAAAAGTACCCTGGTAATGTCTCTAGGATACACAGCCTCTGTAAATGACACACCCATCCAGGGCCTTAAAATACTCGAAAGCGGGCTTTCTTGAGGCTTCATCTTCACTGGGATCACAGGGACCGAGACCCAGCTCTGTGACCCTGGCGGTGTTATTAAAAGTTCGGTGTGGGTGGCTCTCTCTTGTAGGGATAGGGATCTGGTGTGGTGCGTTCATTCTGGGCAGGGATGATTGGACCTGGGGATACTAGTGCTTTTACGTGACGCCACCCGCAGGTTGCGGCTATATCTGGCCACCGCTGCTCAACAGTCCTTCTAGGGGTCGATGGTTAGGAGGCAGCAATGTTCCTAAGCCCTCTATGTGTAGGGCTGACCCCTAGGGTGGCCAAAGGTACCTTAGTGAGTTGGTAGTAGTGTTTCTGGTGCTTTAGACGTGTTAAGAAAGTTCACAGACACAGTGGGCTGCAGTCTTTGGTTCTTTACTCACAGTCTTTAGAGCAGCAGCCCGCTGAGGACTGGATTCTCGGAGGCAGGGATTCAGCTACTCCCTGGTAGTAGGATGATACATAACCGACACCCCTTCTCTGTCCTTTCCAGGTCATCTAACACAGTGTTTCGCCTCACCCTTCCTGCTTTGTGCCTCGCCACACATAACTCTGAGCCAGTGACTGTGGGCTTCTCTGAGAGGTTCCCCTGCAGTATCTCAGCTCAGCCCTATCTATGGTTGCCACCTTTTCAGCAGATATGTGTGGTTGTTCGGCTATGACACCGTGGAAGTGCCACAGCCTCCGGGTTAAACAAGCTGAGCCTGTTTGATCATCTCCATTAGTATTTTGGAGTTCCCAGTGCCCCTCACGGCCTAGTCCCTCCACGCCTGATGATGCTTGACAATGGATACGAGCCCCATGGGAGATTGCATCGACTGTCTCCTTAGCCCTGGGACCCCCTTGTCTCTGAGCACTTGGGTAGACCAGCTTTCTTGCTACGGCCCTCATGACAGGGCTCGTCTCCTCTCTGCGTCTAACCCCTCAGTTTAGATCTCTAGCTGCGCTCAGCGATCAAGCATGGTGTTGCTAAGCATAACTCCTATGTAGTGTCACGTGCCCTTCTTCATCTGCGTACACCTCTCATGAATCTCTCTCCCGTCGGCCGAGCTAGAGTCACCGTTACCCCTGTCCACGTGTCCACTCATCGGTTGTTCTTCCTGACTCACACCTTCTGATCCTCTCTCTAACTAACTCCCTTCACCACCCAGCCCCATACAATCGTTTCTAGTGTGATCTGGGT
This sequence comes from Allobates femoralis, assembly GCA_033576535.1. Lineage (NCBI taxonomy): Eukaryota > Metazoa > Chordata > Amphibia > Anura > Aromobatidae > Allobates > Allobates femoralis. The sequence continues at coordinate 66,844,030 of JARQOC010000001.1, forward strand.
GTCCGGTACCGGTCTGTACACCTTACCCGTGAGTGGGATACTACAGCCTAACAGGGGTGCAGTACCTGTGTGGCGACTGGCTCCGCAGGGGCGCACATAAACGCTTCCAGTAGTATCCCAAAGATATACCCAGTGCTTTTAAAGTGCCTGGTAGTTCCCCCAGGATAGCCCACGCTGTAAAGGTGCCCTGACACATTAAATGAGTACTCACTTATTCCTGTTTTAACAAATGGTTGGACATTTTACTTGCACTCTTGTGCCCTCTCCTATTCCCGCACGGTGAATGCCTCTTGTCTCTCATTGGTATATGAATTTGTTGGCTTCATATCAGTAATATAGTATTTAACCAGACAAAAACAACCAAGAATAACATCAAATAGATCCCTGTGAAGCCGAGTAATTCTACTAATAAGCGACATATGCACCATACTATAAACGCAGTCATCACTAGGTGGCTCCACATTCTTTCATTTTACTTCTCAACAAAAAGAAGCTCTTTCTAGGAAATACAATTAGGGCCGTAAAATGGAGCAATAAACATTTCCAGTCATACATTTGCTTGCAGTAATAAAGGACAGATCCAGTACTTGAAGAAAACAATATGCCAGTTGAGGACAGATAAGTCGGTCACACCAGGTTTCAACTGATCATGAATTCACAATGACCAATAGTCTATGAAGAATATAGGCTTAATAAAGTGATATCCCAAAAAATAATAGTTCACTGACTACTTGGTGTTCAACCACTGGGACCCCCATCCTTCTCCATCTCAAGATCAGGGCTCTGAAAACACAGGGGCTCAGTCTTGAATGGAGCAAGGGTGCTAATCAACCTCTACTCCATTCATTGTCAATTGGATTTCCAGAGAAAGCCAAGTGCAGCAATCAGTAGGGGTCTGACTCTCAGCTGCCATATTGGTTAGCTGTGTGGAGAGACTGAGGGACAATGCAGGCCCCCTTCACTGTATTCAAGGCACAACTCTGTACTTTCAGTAGTGACAGTAATTGATATTTCAGCTTCCTCCTATTTAAGTAAATGGGACTGAGGGGCAATACTAAGCACAGCCACCACCAAAATTACAGAGCTGTGCTGTACGTAGGAAAGGAGCACTAAGGCATTACGAATTTGAATCAGAAAACAGCAACCAAAATATCAAAACTATAGAAAACCATCAATGTAAAACCTCTGAGGGTACGTGCCCACAGTCAGGATTAGCGGCATTTGGACGCAGCCAATTTGTGCTGCATCTAAAATGTTGTGTTGTGCAGTAAAAGCACAGTGGATGGATTTATAGAAATCTCATGCCCACTGTGCTTCTTTTTTCCGCAGTGTAAACTGAGATGTGGTGAAGCGTCCACAGCATGTCAAATTATCCTTGTGGAGACACGAGAGTTCTCAGTGGGAGAACACAGCGAAAATACACTGCACCCCCAAATCCACGGACGCTGCAATCTCCAGCAGCAAACACTTCCGCCTCTGCAAGTGAAGGCATACTGTGTCCAGAACGCAGTGTATACTGATTGTGGGGCTCTATCCATCATGTGCTATTTATGATACCGGTGACTTCTTGTGTTACAAGAGGACCTTGGGGTTCAACTCAGGCTCTTGCATGACTACTACTTCTACACACACATAGCTTCACAATGGCTCCTCATCCACTAGTATGGGAACACAGTGCAAAGGTCTAGAGCAGAAGTCCACAATCTTTCTGATCTTGCGAGCCACATCCAGCCCTGTGCGAGCATTGCGAGCCACGGTGGGCTCTGAGAGAGCGTCGCGAGCCACATCCAGATCCCACACCACTAACAATGACACCCAGAGCCCCGATTACCGTTATAATGACAGCCAAAGCTTTTCCCCAGAAATCACACAGAGGCAGTATATCAAGATCCAGGCCATTCAGAGCTGCTCTTGAGCAGGGCTAGATACAAAAGTCACCATCTGAAGACTTGCTCTTTATAGCTGTTTGCTAGACCTGGTGCAAATGCAATAACCTGGAAGACAGCCACGGGCCACACATCATGGGCACACGAGCCACATATGGCTCCCGAGCTACAGGTTGGGAACTCCTGGTCTAGGGTATCATTAGATGAAAATGGGCCAAGGAATAATCATCAGTCAGACAAATAATTGTTTGATGACAGGCCAAAATACAGCTCAGAATATGTCAGCTAATGTTGTATTTTTTGAGTTGACAATGTAGCTAGTGTTTATCATTGGCTGACAACATCCAATATATCCGAGCAGGGTTTTGAGCTAATATTGACGTTCATACATCATCTAACGGTTGATAAGAACGATTAATCATTTCTCCAAAAATAGAGAAGATTCAGAGTGCACACACAAGGAATCTTCAAGGTGCTAATTGGGAGAGGAATCTCAATGACATCCAAGGAGTTATTCACTGCACACTCAGTAGGTCAAGCTAATCAAGCAAAAAGTGATGATGTATATTCATTTAGATAGCTGTAGGTGAACATAGAACAATGCTTCTTGAGTGCGTGTGAAAAGGGATTCATAGCCATGACGCTGCACAGCGTCCTTAATAGCTTACATAATCCTGGATTCTAAAACACCCTGGGACATTTCGAAAAAGATTCATCGAATCGAAACGTCAATCAAGAAGCAATTTTCTGTGTACACTACCAATAGCTATCTACTGTAAATAAGTGAACATCATCACTTTTTGCTTGACCTACTGAGTGTGCCGAGAATAATTCCTTGGACATTCATTTCACCAAAACAGCCAATAAATGTTCACTAGACATTTCGTCCGACTATTATCTAATGTACAAGAGATGTCTAAAAATAAACAACTGATGTCCTTTGTTTATTAGACTAATTGTAAAATGCCAATACATGAAGATATGCAAAATTGCCTCCTTAAAGAGGACTTGACCTCTAGCAGCACCTATTAGTAGTACCGTAGCAGCCTTAAAAAAGTCAATATTGACCCTTTAACAAGCCTTATCATATGACCAACGATATAAGCAAAATCATATTCTCAATTTGCAGACACGATTCATGGAGAGTAACCAACATCGAATGTAACTTTGTAAATTCTAACCTTGTGTGTTTGCCTAGGAAATGTTCAAACATACGTCCATGCATTCATGGTGCTCCGTCTGGATAGTGTGTGCTAATCTTTATTTACCAATAGGAGTGCTGGGCATTGACCTGACTTGTCTAAATTACACGGTCCTGACCCCTGACATGTTTATAAACACCGAGTCATTATCCTGGGCCGACCTTTGATCAGCCCTATGACCTTGACTCTTCATTCAGCCTTAGTTTCTGCCTACCTACTCTATTCTAATGCAAGCTGCAAATCTAGGTAGAATAATTAAATGAGTATTGTCTTTATGACACAGGCCCTATGGGTAGTTTTGATGAAAATTAAAGTTTTCAGCATATGTTTTTTGCAGATAGAGAATTACTGGGTGCCCCAATCTTGTTCAGGAAGGATTTCATATATCCTAATGAGTGTGGTCCTTTATGTCATGTTCTCTTACCCAACCCTTGTTTCTGGTGGATTTGAACATGTCTATGTTTTGACCTAAACACTTGGATAGTATACAATGATGACATAATACTGCTCAATGATTTAATGATGCGTCACCTCAGTGCTTCTGGACCACAATGAGTCATCTTTCCTCCTGTAGAATCACACAACCTTCCATTGTACAGGTATAAGGACCAGACTATTGTCATGCTTTCAGCTCTGCCCATCTGCTCAGTCTGTTAGGTATTGTTAGATGGTCTGGGGTGGGGCAATGTGCAGACAAGTAAGGTATGGAGTAGGGAGGAACAAGAGTCGCCCCAGACAAGGTCCACAGGATAGATGAGGATTAATGCAACTCAAAACAATTGTACATTTCTTTTCAGAAATGACCAGTAATATTGGAGCCTAATGTATTGCATTTTTCTCAGACCTTTCCACTTGGGCTAGTATAATCCCATATAATCACTTCTTTGTAGCATTTTGCTACACTATAAATAAATGGAAAGATACAAGAGTGTCTTCATACCTACATGTCTACAATGATGGTCCCTGTTCTAATGATCGTAATGCTAATGGTAACAATTAGGACCTCATTTGATTACTTGGATATTGCTTTGGTTTATGAGCGCATCCCATAGTGTTGGAGATTATCTGACATGTTAACCACAGCATACAGTTCTTTTATCTGTACATCATGCTATGTATGAATCCATCATAGAGTTTTCTAGAGTAGCTGCAATTATTCCTCTAACAATCATATCCGAACTATAATATACAGTGGTTGCATACATTTATTTGAGATACTGGGAAAATTGAAGGTCTGCCGGATATAATCACCGGCTTTATTCCTTATAACCACGGACTTTGAAACAAATAGGGACGCTCTTTTTTTCCCCCCTTTTTCCTTTTATATTTATGAGTCCTATTATAGTAAGTTTTATTACTATTAATATCCAGCCAGAATAAGGACCAAAAAAGTATGGTAGTAGTTTCATAAATAGAAACTAATGTGCACCTAATGGTTTTATACAAGTTTAGATGTAAATGTTAGTGTGGTTGTTCTGTGATTTATTAATATGTTATCATTGTGATCTTTTTGCAGTGAATTATAAAGAATAATTTTATCAACCATAATTCTAGGTGTTTTTTCCATTAGCGCACTACCATCTAATTTGTTAGTGTTGATTCATTTAGGGACTTTCTGAACAGTAGAAGTCTGAAGGTGGTGCAGCTTTGGGTGAGGTACTAAATGGTAATGCTATTATTGTAATCATAAGTATTAATATTTGCCAAATGCCAGAATAATAAAAGAGAGAAAATGTTTTAAGGCATTGTTATTGCATTCTGCAAGTCACAAGTTTACATACATTTCATTAGTATTTGGTACCATTGCCCTTAAAGTGTATGACTTGGGTCAAATGTTTTGAATATCCTTCCACAAGCTTCTCACAATAGTTGGTAGGAATTTGGGCCCATTCCTCCTGACAGAACTGGTGTAAATGAGCCATGTTTGTAGGTCGCCTCGCTCGCACCTGCCTCTTCAACTTTGCTCATGCATTTTCAATAGGATTGAGATTAGGGCTTTGTGATAACCACTCCAAAACCAGAAGCTGCCAAACACATGACATGATCATATGGGCTGTCCTAAATTGTTTAAAGGCTTTGCAGAAAATAATAAAAATGCCTTAAAACATTCTCTCTCACATTATTCTGGAATTTGGTAAATATGAATAATTATGTTAATCCTAATTGACCTAAAATGCGAAAGCTTTATTCTGATGTCATGTCACATAGTGAGAAAAACATACATGTGTCTTTTTAATTAGTGTATGTAAACGTCTGGTTTCAACTGTACGATAAAAATTACAGACCTCTCCCTTCTTTGTAGGTGGGAAATCTTGCAAAATGGTCAAACACTTATTTTCCCCACCGTAGGTCAATTAATTATGCCGGCATACCGCTATCAGTAGCACGATGGATGCCCCATGTAAACAGGAGCTTTGGCTACTGATAAAATACTACTGTAGGTGAATATAGCAATTAAACTCTGTTCCCACTGAATGAGCTCTAATAGGCTTGTAAATATAGTCAATTGGTCTTTCTTAACGAGCTGAAATTGGCCCCATCTAAATAGACTACTACCTTAGATGGTGACATGAAGTGATATAAATATTTATGAGCCAAAATTGATATAAACATGAAACACTGGTACTCTTGTGATTTAATGTGCCCCGCCAGGGCCGGCCTTATGTTGAATGGTGCCCTGTGCGAATTTGCCTTATGGTGCCCCCACGCCATTACTTACTCAGAACACATGAGCATACATGTTTGTACATGATCTATTCATGGTCTTCAAGGAGAGCAGGGAGGGGCGTTGCTATGCTAGGGTCAGAAAAAATCAGGGACCGAAGACCTATATCCTCTCCCACCTGTCATTACCAACCCTCCCATATATAGAGGTGTTACCTGTCATCTTACAGGAGGAGGAGGTGAGCTGTGATATCACCTATTGTGAATGGTGGATACTGTGTTATCTTCTATATACAGAGGTGTTATCAGTCATTGTACAGGAGGAGGTGAGCTGTGACATCACCTATTGTGAATGGTGGATCCTGTGTTATCTCCTGTATATAGAGGTGTTATCAGTCATTGTACAGGAGGAGGTGAGCTGTGACATCACCTATTGTGAATGGTGGATCCTGTGTTATCTACTGTATATAGAGGTGTTATCAGTCATTGTACAGGAGGAGGAGGTGAGCTGTGATATCACCTATTGTGAATGGTGTATCCTGTGTTATCTACTGTATATAGAGGTGTTATCAGTCATTGTACAGGAGGAGGAGGTGAGCTGTGATATCACCTATTGTGAATGGTGGATCCTGTGTTATCTACTGTATATAGAGGTGTTATCAGTCATTGTACAGGAGGAGGTGAGCTGTGATATCACCTATTGTGAATGATGGATCCTGTGTTATCTACTGTATATAGAGGTGTTATCAGTCATTGTACATGAGGAGGAGGTGAGCTGTGCTATCACCTATTGTGAATGGTGGATCCTGTGTTATCTACTGTATATAGAGGTGTTATCAGTCATTGTACAGGAGGAGGAGGTGAGCTGTGGTATCACCTATTGTGAATGGTGGATCCTGTGTTATCTACTGTATATAGAGGTGTTATCAGTCATTGTACAGGAGGAGGAGGTGAGCTGTGCTATCACCTATTGTGAATGGTGGATCCTGTGTTATCTACTGTATATAGAGTGTTATCAGTCATTGTACAGGAGGAGGAGGTGAGCTGTGGTATCACCTATTGTGAATGGTGGATCCTGTGTTATCTACTGTATATAGAGGTGTTATCAGTCATTGTACAGGAGGAGGTGAGCTGTGATATCACCTATTGTGAATGGTGGATCCTGTGTTATCTACTGTATATAGAGGTGTTATCAGTCATTGTACAGGAGGAGGAGGTGAGCTGTGCTATCACCTATTGTGAATGGTGGATCCTGTGTTATCTACTGTATATAGAGGTGTTATCAGTCATTGTACAGGAGGAGGAGGTGAGCTGTGGTATCACCTATTGTGAATGGTGGATCCTGTGTTATCTACTGTATATAGAGATGTTATCAGTCATTGTACAGGAGAGGAGGTGAGCTGTGATATCACCTATTGTGAATGGTGGATCCTGTGTTATCTACTGTATATAGAGGTGTTATCAGTCATTGTACAGGAGGAGGAGGTGAGCTGTGATATCACCTATTGTGAATGGTGGATCCTGTGTTATCTACTGTATATAGAGGTGTTATCAGTCATTGTACAGGAGGAGGTGAGCTGTGATATCACCTATTGTGAATGGTGGATCCTGTGTTATCTACTGTATATAGAGGTATTATCAGTCATTGTACATGAGGAGGAGGTGAGCTGTGATATCACCTATTGTGAATGATGGATCCTGTGTTATCTACTGTATATAGAGGTGTTATCAGTCATTGTACATGAGGAGGAGGTGAGCTGTGCTATCAGCTATTGTAAATGGTGGATCCTGTGTTATCTACTGTATATAGAGGTGTTATCAGTCATTGTACATGAGGAGGAGGTGAGCTGTGCTATCACCTATTGTGAATGGTGGATCCTGTGTTATCTACTGTATATAGAGGTGTTATCAGTCATTGTACAGGAGGAGGTGAGCTGTGATATCACCTATTGTGAATGGTGGATCCTGTGTTATCTACTGTATATAGAGGTGTTATCAGACATTGTACAGGAGGAGGAGGTGAGCTGTGATATCACCTATTGTGAATGGTGGATCCTGTGTTATCTACTGTATATAGAGGTGTTATCAGTCATTGTACAGGAGGAGGTGAGCTGTGATATCACCTATTGTGAATGGTGGATCCTGTGTTATCTACTGTATATAGAGGTGTTATCAGTCATTGTACATGAGAAGGAGGTGAGCTGTGATATCACCTATTGTGAATGGTGGATCCTGTGTTATCTACTGTATATAGAGGTATAATCAGTCATTGTACAGGAGGAGGAGTGAGCTGTGATATCACCTATTGTGAATGATGGATCCTATGTTATCTACTGTATATAGAGGTGTTATCAGTCATTGTACATGAGGAGGAGGTGAGCTGTGCTATCACCTATTGTGAATGGTGGATCCTGTGTTATCTACTGTATATAGAGGTGTTATCAGTCATTGTACAGGAGGAGGAGGTGAGCTGTGGTATCACCTATTGTGAATGGTGGATCCTGTGTTATCTACTGTATATAGAGGTGTTATCAGTCATTGTACAGGAGGAGGTGAGCTGTGATATCACCTATTGTGAATGGTGGATCCTGTGTTATCTACTGTATATAGATGTGTTATCAGTCATTGTACAGGAGGAGGTGAGCTGTGATATCACCTATTGTGAATGGTGGATCCTGTGTTATCTACTGTATATAGAGGTGTTATCAGTCTTTGTACAGGAGGAGGTGAGCTGTGATATCACCTATTGTGAATGGTGGATCCTGTGTTATCTACTGTATATAGAGGTGTTATCAGTAATTGTACATGAGGAGGAGGTGAGCTGTGATATCACCTATTGTGAATGGTGGATCCTGTGTTATCTACTGTATATAGAGGTGTTATCAGTCATTGTACAGGAGGAGGAGGTGAGCTGTGGTATCATCTATTGTGAATGGTGGATCCTGTGTTATCTACTGTATATAGAGGTGTTATCAGTCATTGTACATGAGGAGGAGGTGAGCTGTGATATCACCTATTGTGAATGGTGGATCCTGTGTTATCTACTGTATATAGAGGTGTTATCAGTCATTGTACAGGAGGAGGAGGTGAGCTGTGGTATCATCTATTGTGAATGGTGGATCCTGTGTTATCTACTGTATATAGAGGTGTTATCAGTCATTGTACAGGAGGAGGTGAGCTGTGATATCACCTATTGTGAATGGTGGATCCTGTGTTATCTACTGTATATAGAGGTGTTATCAGTCATTGTACAGGAGGAGGTGAGCTGTGATATCACCTATTGTGAATGGTGGATCCTGTGTTATCTACTGTATATAGAGGTGTTATCAGACATTGTACAGGAGGAGGAGGTGAGCTGTGATATCACCTATTGTGAATGGTGGATCCTGTGTTATTACTGTATATAGAGGTGTTGACTCTTAAACAATGCAGCATTTCAAATAAGAACATACTCCAAAAGCTTCTGGGGACCGAGACAGATAGGAGAGTAGCAGAAAAGGCTAGTCCCTGGCGAATTCACCCCATTTGCGTGTATACGGAGAGACCGGTCACTCAAGGCAGTGGGCAGGGAGAAGCCGTCAGGGAACAGACTTTCTGACTAGTCTCCAGCAAGACTTGACCCCTGACAGCACCCCCCATAGTATTCCACATAGTATATTGCACCCCCAAATTCCTCCAAATATTATGCACCCCCATAGTCCTCCATATAATATAATGCACCCCCATAGTCTTCAATATAGAATAATGCACCACCACAGTCCTACATATAGTATATTGCACCCCATAGTCCTCCAAATAACATATTGCACACCCACAGACCTCCATATAGAATTATGCACCCCCACATTCCTCCATATAGAATAATGCACCCCCACAGTTCTCTGTCTAGAATGCACACCCAAAGTCCTCCATTTAGTATAATGCACGCCACAGTCCTCCATATAGTATAATGCATTCCACAGTCCTCCGTATAGTATATTGCACCCTTAAAGCATGACATATAGTACAATACACCCCCACATTCCTCCATATAGTATAATGCAGTGTACTCACTGATTAAGAAGAAAAAAGTAAATACTCACCTCTCTTCTCGCTGCTCCAGTCTCCTCAGCATCTGCTCTGCAGCTCTGCACGTCTCAGCACAGTGGGACTCACTGATGACAATATCGTGCCCCGTCGTGCTGAGCTGCAGAGGGCAGACAGCGGCGGTTGGGACTCGGGAGAAGAATGCTGCCGGCAGAGGTGACTGGGACTATAGGAGTGGGAGCAGCATCCGCGGGGGGCTACCACTGGTACACACACCTCGTACACACGCGGCTCCACTCCGTACACCTCGTACACACTCGGCTCCACTCCGTACACCTCGTACACACTTGGCTCCCCTCCATACACCTCGTACACACTCGGCTCCACTCTGGAAACACACGGCTCCGCACACCTCGTACATGTGGCTCAGCTCCGTACACAGGTTACTCTGCTCAGTACACCTCATACACACTCAGCTCCGCTCCGTACACACGCAGCTCCACTCCATACACCTCGTACACACGCAGCTCTGCTCCGTACACTTTGTACACACTCGGCTTTGCTCTGTACACCTTGTACACACACGGCTCTGCTCCGTACACCTCGTACACACTCGGCTCCACTCCGTACACCTCGTACACACGCGGCTCCGCTCCGTACACCTCGTACACACGCGGCTTCGCTCCGTACACCTCGTACACACGTGGCTCTGCTCCGTACATCTCGTACACACGTGGCTCTGCTCCGTACATCTCGTACACACTCGGCTCCACTCCGTACACCTCGTACATACGCGGCTCCGCTCTGTACACCTCGTACACACTCGGCTCTGCTCCGTACATCTCGTACACACTTGGCTCCACTCCGTACATCTCGTACATACGTGGCTCAGCTCCGTACATCTCGTACACACTTGGCTCCACTCCGTACACCTCGTACATACGTGGCTCCGCTCTGTACACCTCGTACACACGTGGCACTGCTCCATACACCTCGTACACATGTCTCCGCTCTGTACAACTCGTACACACGCGGCACTGCTCCGTACACCTCGTACACACTCTGCTCCGTACACCTCGTACACACACTCTGCTCCGTACACCTCGTACACACTCTGCTCCGCACACCTCGTACACCTCGTACACACGTCTCTGCTCTGTACACCTCGTACACACGCTGCTCTGCTCCATACACCTCGTACACACGTCTCTGCTCCGTACACCTCGTACACACGCGGCTCCGCTCCGCACACTTCGTACACACTCGGCTCCGCTCCGCACACTTCGTACACACTCGGCTCTGCTCCATACACCTCGTACACACGCGGCACTGCTCCGTACACCTCGTACACACGTCTCCGCTCCGTACACCTCGTACACACGGCTCTGCTCCGTACACCTCGTACACACTAGGCTCCGCTCCATACACCTCGTACACATGTGGCTCCGCTCCGTACACCTTGTACACACTCGGCTCCGCTCCGTACACCTCGTACACACTCAACTCCGTGCACCACGTACACATGCGGCTCTGCTCCGTACACCTCGTACACACGCGGCTCCGCTCCGTACACATGCGGCTCCGCTGCGTACACCTCGTACACACTCGGCTCCGCTCCGTACACCTCGTACACACGCGGCTCCGCTCCATACACCTCGTACACATGTGGCTCCGCTCCGTACACCTCGTACACACTCGGCTCTGCTCCGTACACCTCGTACACACTCAGCTCCGTACACCACGTACACATGAGGCTTCGCTCCGTACACCTCGTACACACGTGGCTCCGCTCTGTACACCTCGTACACACGCGGCTCCGCTCCGTACACCTCGTGCACACGCGACTCTGCTATGTACACCTCATACACACGCAGCTCCGCTCCGTACACCTCATACACACTTAGCTCCGTACACCTTGTACACACTCGGCTCCGCTCTGTACACCATGTGCACACGCGGCTCTGCTCCTTACACCTCATACACACACAGCTCTGCTACATTCACACTGTACATCCCTCCTGATCCCACACAAACTCACCTCATCCATTTCTTCACTTTATCCTGCTTGGTGGAAGCTGCCCTGCATACTCGGAGATGCTGATCATGTGATCCCTGACTCCTCCCCTCCATTGACATCATGACAGGTCCTGTAAGCACAGGCCTGTGCAGCTCCACAGGTGGGCTCACACTGCAGGGTGGAGGGGGGGGATAACGCGGCGGCGGCGGCGGCCAGGACTATAGTAGAGGGAGCGGCATCAGCAGGGGGCCGCGCTACCACCAGGCGCTCCTGCGGATGCCGCCCCATGTCTACTAGCAGCCGCGCAGATCTAGCGAAGCCCCTTGGAGCGGGAGCAGGGCAGCAAATAACAGTGACAGCTGTCTCCCTGCGGCGCCCCCTGGAGCGTGGCGCCCTGTGCGGCCGCACGACTCGCACATGCCTAGGGCCGGCCCTGTGCCCCGCCATGTACAAAGTTAGGCCAGGGCTCCATTTTGGTGTATCACTGGTGATTATTAGCCAAGTGCATCCTTGGTATTATGTTATTTATCTCCCACAACTCCACCACAAGATCAGTAAAGCATTATACAATGGTGCCCATTGAAATCAATGGGTTTTCCAAGTAATGCATGCACTAGTCGAAAAGATGCTTTCTTGAGTGGAGGTCCCTGGATACTTTATTAGTGTAGTTGAAAATGAGTTAATCTTTTAGAATGTCTAATCAGCCACAAATACATAGGTCATGATATAAACTGATAATTACTGGTAGATAAAAGAGTTAGCTCACTGTATTTATCAATAAGAAGCGGTTTGAGCACTGAGGTGTTCCGGCCAGATATGCTATGGAGTCAGAAGTCCAGATTCACAAACCTGTATCTTCTTTACTCATTAAAATTCTTGCCTTGCTAAAATATCACATCATTATTCTTCTATATGTTTCAGATATGGCAGCAGCCTCTGTCATGACTAAACGCGTAGAAGAATGTCTAGTGGTATAAATATATATGTATATATATATATATATATATATATATATACGGTATAATATGAAAAAAATCCTTGCAGCACACAGCTACTACCAATGATGTACATAAGCTACTAGCTATATATATTTGAGGAAAAAGTTTAAAAACTTACGTTTTTTTCAAAAAACTCAAAAAATCTCCAATTTTTTATTTAATTCTGAAGTTCTTGGTACATACATTGGCCAATGTCTGTTTGCTCATCGACTGCGACAAAGTGACTTCAGGGTCCGATGAGTCCTATCTGACATCCCTGCCCTCCTTGTCCACCCCCCCACTGAAAAGTGGGCAGACACCATCTAGACCCTCCATCACCTGTAGGTTAATGAGGGTGCACATTGCAGCATGGAACCTGCAACTCCATATGTTAAATAACAAGAAAAAAAAACTGCACAGCACTCAAAGACAAATGTGAACTGGTGCTAGCAAAGCTGCAGGGTTATATAATACTAGATGGCGGCCCGATTCTAAAGAATCGGGTAGTCTAGAATCCATATATAGTTTATTTACTAATAGTTACGGGAGTGCGGTGAAATGAATTGTGTGTATACAGGCGGCTCAGTGGGTAGCAGAGTATACGGTGGCTCAGTGGTTAGCAGTGAGTGCGGTGGCTCAGTGGTTAGCAGTGAGTGCGGTGGCTCAGTGGTTAGCAGTGAGTGCGGTGGCTCAGTGGTTAGCAGTGAGTGCGGTGAGATTGGTCAGCGCAGCGACGTGGGCAGAGTGGTCAGCGCAGAGGACAGGGGGCAGAGGACAGGGTGAAGAGGACACAGAGGACGCAGAGGACACAGAGGACGCAGAGGACACAGAGGGGGCAGAGGACACAGAGGGGGCAGAGGACACAGAGGGGGCAGAGGACACAGAGGGGGCAGAGGACACAGAGGGGGCAGAGGACGCAGAGGACAGGGGGCAGAGGACGCAGAGGACAGGGGGAAGAGGACACAGAGGACAGGGGGCAGAGGACAGGGGGCAGAGGACAGGGGGCAGAGGACAGGGGGCAGAGGACAGGGGGCAGAGGACACAGAGTGGGCAGAGGACGCAGAGTGGGCAGAGGACGCAGATGACAGGGGACAGAGGACAGGGGGCAGAGGACAGGGGGCAGAGGACAGGGGGCAGAGGACAGGGGGCAGAGGACGCAGAGGACAGGGGGCAGAGGACGCAGAGGACAGGGGGCAGAGGACGCAGAGGACAGGGGGCAGAGGACGCAGAGGACAGGGGGCAGAGGACACAGAGGGGGCAGAGGACGCAGAGGACAGGGGGCAGAGGACAGGGGGCAGAGGACACAGAGGGGGCAGAGGACGCAGAGGACAGGGGGCAGAGGACAGGGGGCAGAGGACATGGGGCAGAGGACAGGGGGCAGAGGACACAGAGGGGGCAGAGGACTCAGAGGACAGGGGGCAGAGGACACAGAGGGGGCAGAGGACGCAGAGGACAGGGGGCAGAGGACAGGGGGCAGAGGACAGGGGGCAGAGGACAGGGGGCAGAGGACGCAGAGGACAGGGGGCAGAGGACAGGGGGCAGAGGACACAGAGGGGGCAGAGGACGCAGAGGACAGGGGGCAGAGGACAGGGGGCAGAGGACACAGAGGGGGCAGAGGACGCAGAGGACAGGGGGCAGAGGAAGCAGAGGACAGGGGGCAGAGGACACAGAGGACAGGGGGCAGAGGACACAGAGGACAGGGGGCTGAGGACACAGAGGACAGGGGGCAGAGGACGCAGAGGACAGGGGGCAGAGGACGCAGAGGACAGGGGGCAGAGGACGCAGAGGACAGGGGGCAGAGGACGCAGAGGACACAGAGGGGGCAGAGGACACAGAGGGGGCAGAGGACACAGAGGGGCAGAGGACACAGAGGGGGCAGAGGACACAGAGGGGGCAGAGGACGCAGAGGACAGGGGGCAGAGGACGCAGAGGACAGGGGGAAGAGGACGCAGAGGACAGGGGGCAGAGGACGCAGAGGACAGGGGGCAGAGGACGCAGAGGACAGGGGGCAGAGGACGCGGAGGACACAGAGGACAGGGGGCAGAGGACACAGAGGGGGCAGAGGACACAGAGGGGGCAGAGGACGCAGAGGACAGGGGGCAGAGGACAGGGGGCAGAGGACACAGAGGGGGCAGAGGACGCAGAGGACAGGGGGCAGAGGACAGGGGGCATAGGACACAGAGGGTGCAGAGGACGCAGAGGACAGGGGGCAGAGGACGCAGAGGACAGGGGGCAGAGGACAGGGGGCAGAGGACGCAGAGGACACAGAGGACAGGGGGCAGAGGACACAGAGGACAGGGGGCAGAGGACACAGAGGACAGGGGGCTGAGGACACAGAGGACAGGGGGCTGAGGACACAGAGGACAGGGGGCTGAGGACACAGAGGACAGGGGGCAGAGGACACAGAGGACAGGGGGCAGAGGACACAGAGGACAGGGGGCAGAGGACACAGAGGACAGGGGGCAGAGGACACAGAGGACAGGGGGCAGAGGACACAGAGGACAGGGGGCAGAGGACACAGAGGACAGGGGGCAGAGGACACAGAGGGGGCAGAGGACACAGAGGGGGCAGAGGAAGCAGAGGACACAGAGGACAGGGGGCAGAGGACACAGGACAGGGGGCAGAGGACACAGAGGACAGGGGGCAGAGGACAGGGGGCAGAGGACACAGAGGACAGGGGGCAGAGGACACAGAGGACAGGGGGCAGAGGACACAGAGGACAGGGGGCAGAGGACACAGAGGACAGGGGGCAGAGGACACAGAGGACAGGGGGCAGAGGACACAGAGGACAGGGGGCAGAGGACAGGGGGCAGAGGACACAGAGGGGGCAGAGGACAGAGGGCAGAGGGGGCACACAGGTTGGAGGGCAGAGCAGCGTGTATGGCTGCAGACTTACCGGTGGCCGGGGTCGGGTGTAGGAGGAGAGGAGGGGCGGGCAGAGCTGCAGGAGAGGAAGTCCCGCCCTCCCTCCTCTCCAGGCACACGGCAGGGAGCACGGGTACCCCCAGGGGTGTGTGTGGCCCTCCGAGGTGGCGGGCAATGGGCCCCCCTGCCCCCCCCGGTATGTAGGTACTGGCTGGAGGGCAGAGGGTGGAGGGGAGTGGCAGGAGGGCACACGGAACTTCCGAGATCGGAACGTTCCGTGTGTCGGTGACTGTAGCCGGGGGGCAGCCTGGCTACAGTGCACTGGATAAGCCTGGGCGACGACCATCACGGAAGTGGGCGTGGCCTCCTCCGGAAGTGGCCTTCGGGTTTTATATAATAGATGAAAAAAATCCTTGCAGCACACAGCTACTACCAATGATGTACATAAGCTACTAGCTATATATATTTGAGGGAAAAGTTTAAAAACTTACGTTTTTTTTAAAAAAACTCAAAAAATCTCCAATTTTTTATTTAATTCTGAAGTTCTTGGTACACACATTGGCCAATGTCTGTTTGCTCATCGACTGCGACAAAGTGACTTCAGGGTCCGATGAGTCCTATCATATTATATGACCCTGCAGCTTTGCTATCCAAGTAATCAAATGAGGTCCTAAGGCTGCCTTCAGACTTGCAGATGCCTGCGCAGTGTTTTGCAGAGGCATCTGCAAGTATCTGCATGCAGACCGCGGCCCCTATGTTTATAATGGAGCGCACGGCGGTCTGCAGATGCTTGCAGACCGCCGTGCACACCCATTCACTCCTATATGTGATCTGTGCGCAGGCGGATGCCTGCGCACAAATCACACACTCTCGCCCGCACCAGGGACGCAACATCTCGCGTCCCTGGTGAGGGCGAGACTGTGTGATTTGTGCGCAGGCATCCGCCTGCGCACAGATCACTAATGGCGGGCAATGAGAGCGCACGGCGGTCTGCAAGCATCTGCAGACCGCCGTGCGCTCCATTATAAACATAGGGGCCGCGGTCTGCATGCAGATACTTGCAGATGCCTTTGCAAAACGCTGCGGAGGCATCTGCAAGTCTGAAGGCAGCCTTATTGTTACCATTAGCATTATGATCATTGGAATGGGGACCATCATTGTAGACATGTAGGTATGAAGACACTCTTGTATCTTTCCATTTATTTATAGTGTAGCAAAATTCTACAAAGAAGTGATTATATGGGATTATACTAGCCCAAGTGGAAAGGTCTGAGAAAAATGCAATACATTAGGCTCCAATATTACTGGTCATTTCTGAAAAGAAATGTACAATTGTTTTGAGTTGCATTAATCCTCATCTATCCTGTGGACCTTGTCTGGGGCGACTCTTGTTCCTCCCTACTCCATACCTTACTTGTCTGCACATTGCCCCACCCCAGACCATCTAACAATACCTAACAGACTGAGCAGATGGGCAGAGCTGAAAGCATGACAATAGTCTGGTCCTTATACCTGTACAATGGAAGGTTGTGTGATTCTACAGGAGGAAAGATGACTCATTGTGGTCCAGAAGCACTGAGGTGACGCATCATTAAATCATTGAGTAGTATTATGTCATCATTGTATACTATCCAAGTGTTTAGGTCAAAGCATAGACTTATTCAAAGCCACCAGAAACAAGGGTTGGGTAAGAGAACATGACATAAAGGACCACACTCATTAGGATATATGAAATCCTTCCTGTACAAGATTGGGGCACCCAGTAATTCTCTATCTGCAAAAAACATATGCTGAAAACTTTAATTTTAATCAAAACTACCCATAGGGCCTGTGTCATAAGGACAATACCCATTTAATTATCCTACCTAGATTTGCAGCTTGCATTGGAATAGAGTAGGTAGGCAAAAACTAAGGCTGAATGAAGAGTCAAGGTCATAGGGCTGATCAAAGGTCGGCCCAGGATAATGACTCGGTGTTTATAAACATGTCAGGGGTCAGGACCGTGTAATTTAGACAAGTCAGGTCAATGCCCAGCACTCCTATTGGTAAATAAAGATTAGCACACACTATCCAGACGGAGCACCATGAATGCATGGACGTATGTTTGAACATTTTCTAGGCAAACACACAAGGTTAGAATTTACAAAGTTACATTCGATGTTGGTTACTCTCCATGAATCGTGTCTGCAAATTGAGAATATGATTTTGCTTATATCGTTGGTCATATGATAAGGCTTGCTAAGGGTCAATATTGACTTTTAAGGCTTGCTACTACTAATAGGTGCTGCTAGAGTTCAAGTCCTCCTTAAAGAGGCAACTTTGCATATCTTCATGTATTGACATTTTACAATTAGTCTAATAAACAAAGGACATCAGCTGTTATTTTTTAGACATCTCTTGTACATTAGATAATAGTCGGAGGAAATGTCTACTGAACACTTATTGGCTGTTTTGGTTAAATGAATGTCCAAGGAATTATTCTCGGCACACTCAGTAGGTCAAGCAAAAAGTGATGATGTTCACTTATTTCCAGTAGATAGCTATTGGTAGTGTACACAGAAAATTGCTTCTTGATTGACGTTTTGATTCGATGAATCTTTTTCGAAATGTCCCAGGGTGTTTTAGAATCCAGGATTATGTAAGCTATTAAGAACGCTGTGTAGCGTCATGGCTTTGAAACGTCAATCCCTTTTCACACGCACTCAAGAAGCATTGTTCTATGTTCACCTACAGCTATCTAAATGAATATACATCGTCACTTTTTGCTTGATTAGCTTGACCTACTGAGTGTGCAGTGAATAACTCCTTGGATGTCATTGAGATTCCTCTCCCAACTAGCACCTTGAAGATTCCTTGTGTGTGCACTCTGAATCTTCTCTATTTTTTGAGAAATGATTAATCGTTCTTATCAACCGTTAGATGATGTATGAACGTCAATATTAGCTCAAAACCCTGCTCGGATATATTGGATGTTGTCAATGATAAACACTAGCTACATTGTCAACTCAAAAAATAGAACATTGGCTTACATATTCTGAGCTGTATTTTGGCCTGTCATCAAACAATTATTTGTCTGACTGATGATTATTCCTTGGCCCACTTTCATCTAATGATACCCTAGACCAGGAGGTCCCAACCTGTAGCTCGGGAGCCATATGTGACTCGTGGGCCCATGATGTGTCACCCATGGCTGTCTTCCAGGTTATTGCATTAGCACCAGGTCTAGCTAACAGCTATAAAGAGCAAGTCTTCAGATGGTGACTTTTGTATCTAGCCCTGCTCAAGAGCAGCTCTGAATGGCCTGGATCTTGGTATACTGCCTCTGTGTGATTTCTGGGGAAAAGCTTTGGCTGTCATTATAACGGTAATCGGGGCTCTGGGTGTCATTGTTAGTGGCGTGGGATATGGATGTTGCTCGCGACGCTCTCTCAGAGCTCACTGTGGCTCGCAATGCTCGCTCAGGGCTGGATGTGTCTCGCAAGATCAGAAAGGTTGGAGACTTCTGCTCTAGACCTTTTCACTGTGTTCCCATACTAGTGGCTGAGGAGCCGTTGTGAAGCTATGTGGGAGTAGAATTAGTTATGCAAGAGCCTGAGTTGAACCCCAAGGTCCTCTTGTCACATAAGTAGTCATCGGTATCATAAATAGCACATGATGGATAGAGGCCCACAATCAGCATACACTGTGTTCTGGACACAGTATGCCTTCACTTGCAGAGGCGCAAGTGTTTGCTGCTGGAGAATGCAGCGTCCGTGCCCGCGATCAGGATTCGGGGGTGCAGTGTATTTTCGCTGTGTTCTCCCACTGAGAACACTCGCGTCTCCACAAGGATAATTTGACATGCTGTGGAAGCTTCACCACATCTCAGTTTACACTGCAGAAAAAAGAAGCACAGTGGGCATGAGATTTCTATAAATCCATCCACTGCGCTTTTACTGCACAACACAACATTTTAGATGCAGCACAAATTGGCTGCGTCAAAATGCCGCTAATCCTGATTGTGGGCACGTATCCTCAGAGATTTTACATTGATGGTTTTCTATAGTTTTGATATTTTGGTTGCTGTTTTCTGATTCAGATTCGTAATGCCTCAGTGCTCCTTTCCTACGTACAGCACAGCTCTGTAATTGTGGTAGTGGCTGTGCTTAGTATTGCCCCTCAGTCCCATTTACTTAAATAGGAGGAAGCTGAAATATCAATTACTGTCACTACTGAAAGTACAGAGTTGTGCCTTGAATACAGTGAAGGGGGCCCGCATTGTCCCTCAGTCTCTCCACACAGCTAACCAATATGGCAGCTGAGAGTCAGACCCCTACTGATTGCTGCACTTGGCTTTCTCTGGAAATCCAATTGACAATGAATGGAGTAGAGGTTGATTAGCACCCTTGCTCCATTCAAGACTGAGCCCCTGTGTTTTCAGAGCCCTGATCTTGAGATGGAGAAGGATGGGGGTCCCAGTGGTTGAACACCAAGTAGTCAGTGAACTATTATTTTTTGGGATATCACTTTATTAAGCCTATATTCTTCATAGACTATTGGTCATTGTGAATTCATGATCAGTTGAAACCTGGTGTGACCGACTTATCTGTCCTCAACTGGCATATTGTTTTCTTCAAGTACTGGATCTGTCCTTTATTACTGCAAGCAAATGTATGACTGGAAATGTTTATTGCTCCATTTTACGGCCCTAATTGTATTTCCTAGAAAGAGCTTCTTTTTGTTGAGAAGTAAAACGAAAGAATGTGGAGCCACCTAGTGATGACTGCGTTTATAGTATGGTGCATATGTCGCTTATTAGTAGAATTACTCGGCTTCACAGGGATCTATTTGATGTTATTCTTGGTTGTTTTTGTCTGGTTAAATACTATATTACTGATATGAAGCCAACAAATTCATATACCAATGAGAGACAAGAGGCATTCACCGTGCCGGGAATAGGGAGAGGGGGCACAAGAGATGCAAGTAAAATGTCCAACCCTATTTGTTAAAACAGGAATAAGTGAGTACTCATTTTAATGTGTCAGGGCACCTTTACAGCGGTGGGCTATCCTGGGGGAACTACCAGGGCACTTTAAAAGCGCTGGGTATATCTTTGGGATACTACCTGGAAGCGTTTATGTGGCGCCCCTGCGGAGCCAGTCGCCACACAGGTACTGCACCCCTGTTAGGCTGTAGTATCCCACTCACGGGTAAGAGGTGTACAGACCGATACGGGACACCCAGATCACACTAGAAACGATTGTAGTGGGGCTGGGTGGTGAAGGGAGTTAGTTAGAGAGAGGACTCAGGAAGGTGTGAGGTCAGGAAGAACAACCATAGTGTCACATCGCCATTGGACTAGGTGGCCGGTGCTCCTGCCTCGGCCGCTGGGAGGAGCCGGATTCCTTCGGCTGGTGTCGCTGTGATAGGAGGGCCTTGTCCTCATATGGAACTGCTTCCGCAACGTCTGCCTCTGTCGCTGAGCGCCGCTGTGTTTCCCCTCTGGGTGGTGTTGGTCGCAGAGGAGCGGGCCCTGCAGAGGTGTCCGTTAGGCGCAGCCTGCGTTCTTCTGTCAGAGGTGGGGTGGGTGGAGCCAGTCGTGCATCTCCATCTGGCCTGGTTCTAGGGGCGGTCCGGATGAGGTCATCAGGCTTTGAGCTCCAGCCTAAGGGAGGTCACCGTGCCCTTCAAATACATTGGAGCCTGTCTTGCAGGCCGCCAGATATAGTTTTGGTTTCCCAGTGATATAGTGTGTGTGTGTAGTTTTGTCTCTGACCTTGGCCTGGATTTCTGACTCTACTTCTTCCTGTCGATTTTGTACCTCAGCTGCCCTCTTGGTTTTGCCCTTGACCCTTGCCTGGATTTTCGACTCTGCTACTGCC
Organism: Allobates femoralis; assembly: GCA_033576535.1. Lineage (NCBI taxonomy): Eukaryota > Metazoa > Chordata > Amphibia > Anura > Aromobatidae > Allobates > Allobates femoralis. Next base: position 66,865,528 of record JARQOC010000001.1, read on the forward strand.
TGACAATTTTGTACCTTCGCTGCCCTCTCGGTTTTGACTCAGACTTCTGACTTAGTTTTTCGGGTCTTGATTTTTTTCCCCTGGCGACCTTCCTGCTCGGTTGTTCATATAGGCAGCTACCCCCTGGGCTCCGCTGTAATTCCAGCTCCCTGTATAGGGGTTAAGGGTCTCTGGGTTTCTCGGGTGCTGCCTTACCAGCAGCTCAGCTTCACAGCGGATGGTCATCACACGTAGATGACGTGGGACACATGACAAGGGGTATAAATAGTGTGAGAACTATCTAGAACGCAGTAGAACAACAGGACAACGACCGTGAGCAGAAGAAGAGAGTTACCAAGCTGAGGAGAGGCAGTAGAACAGCTGGAGTGAAGCCTTAGCACACCAATGTTGAGTTGGAGGGAAGCTAGAGATCATACACCTGAGAAGTGTCTAGACGACTAGAGCAAGAGAGAGCTTGTCATGAGGCCGAACCCAAGAAAGCTGAGAACACCCAAGTGGCTCCAGGAGAACGAGGGGGTCCCAGAGGCAAGGGAAGTGAGCAAGCCACAGGCGGTGGAGGGACTAGGCCGTGAGGGGCACTGGGAACTCCAAAATACTAATGGAGATGATCAAACAGGCTCAGCTTGTAACCCGGAGGCTGTGGCACTTCCACGGTGTCATAGCCGAACAACCACACACATCTGCTGAAAAGGTGGCAACCATAGATAGGGCTAAGCTGAGATACTGCAGGGGAACCTCTCAGAGAAGCCCACAGTCACTGGCTCAGAGTTATGTGTGGCGA
>JARQOC010000001.1:66866408-66987788 GCA_033576535.1 Allobates femoralis
ATGGCGACGCAGTTGTGTTGGCCAATCGAAGTGGTAGGGGCGCAGTGTACAACACTCTGGCACGCCTGTCTCTTTGCTGCGCTCACACTCTACGCCCACATCACTGATGCGGTGGTAGCGTGTGACGCAGCGATTTGGCGGCGACGTGGGAATGTCAATTTGCTCTGGTCTGCGCCAGGAGATTTCCGGAACGCAGGATCGCCGAACATCACACGTGAGATCTCTATGTGTGACAGGGCGACAGCGATGTGCAAAAAAATGCCCGGAACATGCACGCTCACGTCAAATTGCCAGCTATATGGCGGCGACATTACTACGTGTGACGATACCTTTAGGGAATGGGGAAAGGATTGTGCAGCTCAGTACAATATCTTTTCTTTTCAGGGCAGTTGGAGGATTTTTGATTCACCACAAATTGAATCACGTTGAATGGTTTGACTATGAATCTATTCAATATCAATCTACTTTTTTGCAAGTCGATGTAAAATTTTAATTTGCTAATCTCTGACTATATTATGCAGGTGATTTTGAGAGCAGTAACTAATACCATGTTTTACAGTGATAAAATATTCCAGCCCACCCTTCCTCATTTTCTTTACAACCAAATGGGTAAGCCACTGTATCTGAGCAAACGGTGAAGTGGATGCATTGTTAGGGATGCGTCCTTCTTCTCTTTTTTGCCCGATTGCAATATATTCTAATTCATGAAAATTACTTTAAGATAAACCAACGTCTATGAGTATCAGTTTCCTGCTATTTTATTCTATGACACATCCAACGTCTGGACATCAGAAGGTTGTCAAGGGAGAAGAAAATATTTGTAGACAAGCGACACCAATGTATCACAAGGTGTAAATTGAAATCCCAACGTGCTTTGTCACAAGAAACTGATTCACTTTTAGCAATATGGCATAAAGAGGAAGAGCCTGTATGAGGATGTGTCTGACTTATCCAGATGCTTCTATGGGACTACCCTAGATACACTCAGCGGTTCCTTATTTTAGAACTTTCTTAACCAACAGTAAAGGTTTTTTGAATACCAGAAAAAAAGGAAGCAATGAATAATTCCCTAACTTCCTAGACCAACCAAAAGGGAAATCAAAGCAGAAGATTAATGACATTGATATTATACGGATTTGATGTCCTATTGATTGAGGATCCAGCTGATGTGACTACTGCTGATCTCTAAAATATGATAAGAAAGCACTCTCCTGCAACACTTGAATGCTCTGTTCAGCTTCTCCATTCACTGCATGTTTGACCCAATCCAGTCACAATCTGAGCAGGCAGCCCATGAAAAATCAAACAGTTCAGAAAAAAGAGGGCACTCACCCATTTGGTGCATTTCAGGAGTTTATTTCCTTTTTCATTCAGGGATCCATACAGTGCATGGAAGGGGATGTGGAGGGATGCCGGATGGCGGCCCGTTTCGTGCTCTAAGTGGCATTTCTGCAGAAGGGCTGTGGTCCGGCATCCCTCCACGTCCCCTCCCTCGCACTGCATGGAACCCTGAATGAAAAAGGAATAAACTCCTGAAATGCACCAAATGGGTGAGTGTCCTCTTCTTTCTGAACTGTTTGATTTTGCATTCACTTGAGCGAGCACACGCAGGTGCATAGCCGGCTTATTTTAGATGACCGATACATGGGGAAACTCCCAATGCAAAAATCCCAATAGTGTCCGGCCTCTAGGTTTTGTAGCCCATGAAAAAGCAGAGTGGAGCCAATAACAAGGCCAATGCAGGAATGCTCCTGGCTGGAGATTTTCCGTTTAAGGTAGCACAGAAGCATAGACATGAAAAATTCACTTTAAACAGTATTAACTTTACAAAGGTTCAGGAGACACAATTTTTTTTTTATGTTCTAGCAAAACCTTAGATACACTGCCTTTGTCAAAATGGATTTCACATTGGCTTCCCTGGCCACCTCACCACCCCAGGCCCGCCATAGTCTCTAGTGATCGTCCCAGCCTATTAATCTTTTGGTTCCTCTGTCTCACTCTCTCTTTATATAGGTCTTTGTACACATATGCACTTCATCCCCTCAGTCCTGTAGAAGCTTACTCTTCACTCACAGATGCCACTCATCTCACCTAGCCTGTCATTCATCAGCTATTTGAGGGGGTGGACATTCATCACTCTCCCATGTCCAGATTCTCCTTAAGGACTCTATCACACATCAGTGATTTTTCTTTTACACAAGAAATGGTTTGAAGTTCATTAATGTTTTTGTATTACAGTGTCATCAGAGTTTGGTGAGTCAGTTTTTCACAGATGAAATAGAAAACTGCTGACATTTTCTCAAACTTCTCCTATCAGATAGTCCATGAAAAGTGAACAGTACTTGGATGGCATCCAAGTGCTTTGCAATAGTTTGACTAATCCATAGACTTGCATTGGCAAGTTTGATCTAATCTCTGTACAAGGTTCCATGCTTTTATGTGGACCATTTGGTATGAGGAAAAAAGTCAGGCATGCTATCTAATAATAATAATTATCTTTCTTTATATAGCAACAACATATTCCACAGCACTTTACAATTCAGAGGTTTATATACAAACAGTCATAAGAAACAATGATAAAAAATACAATAATTAAAGCAAAAAACAATGAAGACCCTGCTCATAAGAGCTTACAATCTAGCAATGAGGCGGGGGTGACACAAAGTACAGGTGCTTATTTACAGTGATGGTCCAGCTATCTTCAGGAAATGGGGAATAGACATAGACTATCATAGGTACGATTGCAATCCTTGAGTATCACAGATAACACTCATGATGTCTGATTGAGCCCTAATGGTGAGCCTTTTCTTGCCCTTCCTTGTGACTTCATTGCAAGCTTTAACCTTTAATTTTTGTGCAACCATAGAGACAACTCTGAAAAAATTGGCATTTTTCCTCTGCTTTTGGTCTTGCAAAACTCTCATCCTTCACATTGACCAAAACTCCTGCCAATCAGACAGTTACCATACATTTTCAACTGTTTATATATAAGGCCTCAGTTCCACTACCGTTAATAACGAACGGGAGAAATCCGATAGAACAGCGGATTGCATTCGCACCATTGTTAGACAATGAGGCAGTGTCCATCTGCAATTTTTTTCCCATGCCTAAACAAATCAAATGCCCCCTACAAGCCTATGGGAGCATGTGAAACATCACAGTGCACTCAGATGATATCCGAGTGCAGTGAGATATATGCCGAGACTGGCATTGGAGGAGGTGGAGAGATTAATCTCTCGCTCTCCTCCGCACCTGTGCTCTGATCACAGGATTGGTTCGCAGTTCACTGATACTCAGCTCACACTCTCTGCAGAGCCTGGAGCTGAGGGTCACTAGCATTGAACGCCATTAGTAAAGTAGTCCTTGGGCATTTAGCAATCAGACTATTATATTACTGAGTCTATAACTTCAAGCTCCTCGACCCTATGCCAAATGTGTACTAGGGCCCATTTACAATGTACCTATTATAATACTGATGAATTCATATCTAAAAAAAGGTACTTTGGACCATTTTAAGCAATGGGTTCTTGGCTGTGTCTGCTAAGTCAGTAACCTCTACAGCTTTGCCCTTCCACTTCTTTATATAATTTTGTGGTTATGTAAATTGGAGAAAACGGCCAGAATTTATGGGCCAGATACTGGAACAAAAAGCATAATATATTCAGTATAGTCACTCCTGTGTGGGCTGGAGCATTGTAGTGCCTATATTCTTCATACTGTTGAGCATCTAACACATACAGCCCACCACAATAATAAAATGACACATAAGTGGGCTTCAGGGGTTGCAGTAAGCTCATTCCAGACCCATCACACCCAACAATCTGAACAGAAATGAATAATACAGTCATACGATTATGAGCTTTCAAAGTTGTGAATCTCGACAAGCTCTACCCTTGTAGACATGGAAATTCTCACTTGTGGTTGAGAACAACCTGTGAGTTAAGCACATGACGGGTGACTCTATATAAAGTGTAAACTTGTGACAAAGAGAGTGCAGAAATAAAGTCTGCATGGTAATTACATGTGGAACAACTTCTCTTTCATCTGTATTCTCCTATTAATTCTCCCAACTTAGGCTATGTTCACACAGGGCATTTTTACTTCATTTTTCTGCGGCCTCAGTTTTTACCTTGGTTTTATGCTAATGTATGCTAATCTGAACCTGCGTTTTTGATTCCCATCAAAACCTATGTGTTTCAGGGAAAAGCTGTGCACACACACTGGTTTTATTTCTTTGCAGAAAGTGTAAACACCACAGGTTTTGCTGCGTTTTTAAAAGAATTAGTATGTCAATTGCTGTCTGTGTTTTGCAGCTGTCCATGGTAAAAATGCAACAAAAATGCTGCAAAAACGCACTTAAAATGCAGTAAAAATGCACTAATAATGCAGGCGACCTGCCCCAGGGCCGTGGGGTATCCGGTTCCGGGCATTGATTTAGTTGGGGATGGCCCAGGACTGTTGCCCGGTTCCATGGCCCTGGTGGTCGCTGAAAAGGGGAACAGTTAATAACAATAGTGTTGCGTCATGCCAACTACGGCTCTGGTAAAGTTACTGGCATTGCAGGACAGACCTCTGGGGTGATGGTGAAGCAGCAAGGTGATTTTGCTCCCCGTAGGCATGCCCAGGGTCATAGTGGATGATGGGAGTTGTGGAAAAGGTTGGCGACTCCTCAGGCACAGGTGAATGAAATACACCACACAGTTTATAACTTGCAACGGGTTTACTGGCACTTCTTTAAACACAGTCTTTACGGGTTTGCCTGGCCTGGGTAGTCGTTGGAAGTTAGGATGCCGCACTTTGGTCCCTCGGTGGAATGCCTACTGTTCCTGTCCGGTCCCTTCCTTTGCTCTCTCCTATCTTCCTCAGTGCCTCCGCGTGCAGAGCCTTAAGCCAGCTCCCTTGGATCCTCTCTAACTGAGTGACTCCTCTCCGAGCCCTCAGGAACCTATATGGTGCCTTTTCCTGGGTGCGCCAGATGTTGGCCTCGACTCCCTAAAGAAGCTTGGGCCTCCGGTTCGGCGGCTCGGCGATGAACACCCGCACCTCTCTCAGAGTCAGTCCTCTGTTCCAGCCGGAGGGGTTCAGTCCCGGTAGACGTACCGTGTCTGGATTCGGGCACACCACAACACCTGGTGCGCCTAGGGTCCCTTTCAGACCTGAAGGCCCGTCCCCCATCCACTCTTTGCTCCCCAATGGAGCTCTTCCTATCGCTGACTGTCTAACGCTCCTCGCACCCACACACTTTTCTACACTGTTACTCCTTCCATGGGACTGGGTCCACCATATAGCGGGTCCACCTACGGTCCCCTACGTAGGTTGTGTGTGGATGCGTGCAATGAGGGTCCCTTATGCAGCCTCCCGACTTCTCAGCTACAGGAATACTGCACACTCTTTTATGGGTACAGTACCCCTCCGTGGCATCATGACCAGTGGGGCGCCACACAGGCAACCCACAGCAAAAATGCAGCAAATATCCTGCCGAGAAATCAGGAGATACAAAAAACCCCTAAGGTTTTACTGCATTTTTGCAGCAGTAACAACCAACATATGTAGACATAGCCTTAATGGGGCTGTCCAATCTACTGGATACATGATTATTTTACAATTACACTGAATCCAACCCACCAGTGCTGAGTGAGGTGTCCAACCTTACACCTCTCATTTTCAAAATCGGTAGAAGTGTCAGCAGACAACCCTGTATTGATCATCCATGATGTGTATGCTAGAAACCCTCTAAAGTCCATCTTCAATCCCTGTTTTAGATCATAAATTACATGTCTTTACAGATAATATTAAAATCCTTTGAGTATCAGTTCAATATTCCTAAAAGGACCTGTGACAAACTTTGAAACTTCATTAGAACGAGAGAAATATAAGAAACTACGTAATATATCTTATCAAGGGAACCAGACCTCTTCTCCCTGTATCAGACAGTTTTCCTCTCTCCATCACACCCCTCCTGCCTGGTAAACTAGTCAGACATTCTGAAAAACCAGCTCAAATATGTCTTGCTCAGAAAAGTCGGACAGCAGGTTTCAGGTGGCAAAAGCCCTGATGCTCCTGAGTGTGGAGGAGTGAGGAACAGGGAGAGGAAACAGGTAGAGGATAAAATATAAAGTTTATTGAACTTTCTAACAAGTCTTTCACCTCACTCGAGAGCTGATTCATATCCAGACAGTTCAGCTCTGCTTTTTAATGCACTCTAGTCTGTTGCAGCTTGTTTCAGAAAACTAAAAAAATAATGAAATACAGGAATCTCTATATGTATGCCGTGCTGTGTAGGGCAGAGATCACAGCAATTGGTCTTCTCCCACCAGCTCAGCGTGGATTGGAAATATAGATTGATCATGCATAAGAGAAACTGGTGAAATTCAAGTCATATAATGGTCAGATATAGTATAACTCCTGAAATATACACACTGGACAGCTTATTATGTTGATGATTATTTTTTATTATTTTTTGAACTGTTATCTGAAAATACAGTTACACTTTAATAATAAATGAACATTTCTTAAACTTTCCTATCATTTTATTTTTAGGACTGGAATTAAATTCTCAAGATCTGCATAATTGCTCAGAAGTGCAAACAAGAAAAGTTGATATTAAAATCATAAAAAGCTACACAATAAAAGACAACCCTATCGATGCAGTTCTGTAAGTATCCAATGAAGAGTGCTCAAGTCAATATTGGTTAAAGTCGTGGGGCACAACCTTAATTGGTCTGATTGCCACAATGTTATATTTATTGACTTGCAAGGGCCAAAATAAAACTTATTGAATATTACCTTTACAGATGTTTCTGGTATATCAAAGGTTTATGCCTTAAATGTCTAAAGGCTGGTTTAAACGTAGCGACACCGTTAACGATGTCACTGCAACTTGTGACGTTGCAGTGACCTCGTAGCGAAGTCACTGCGTGTGACATGTACCAACGACCAGCGATCAGCTCACTGATCATTGGTAAATGGACAGCGCAATTTTCCCGTCGTTGGTCACCTGCTAAGCAGCACACATCGGCATGGTGACGCCCTTCTAACTCGATGTGTTCCCTGGTAACCAAGGAACACATCGGGTTACTAAGCCGGAGAACACTGGTAACCAGGATAAACATCAGGTTACTAAGTGCAGCGCTCTGCTTAGTAACCCAATGTTTATCCTGGTTACCAGCGTTCTCCCGCTTACCCCAGCGTAGCGGGACCTCAACATCATGGAAAATAATATTTTATACACTTTAACACTATGTCGTGGTCGTTGCATGGGTCGCTGGTCGCTGGTGAGTCTGCCTGTGTGACAGCTCACCAGCGATCAGATAATTATGTCCCAGCAATCCCGATCATTGGCCGTGTCGCTGGCACATCGTAGCATGTAACCCGGCCTTATGAGATGCAGGTTACACTGCCAAGACTCTCACATATCTAGAGAATGAAGGTGCTTTTTTCCCCAACCAATCTTATAGATAGGAGAACTTGCACACATGCAACTCTCCCTATTGGAGACTGTGTAGCATCTGGCTGTATTTCACATTTTCCTTAAATTAAAATAGTGAAACCTACAGTTATAACTCACATTTGCCTTTCTGTAGTCTTAAACTAAGGCAAAGAACCCCAGGCTCTTGAATCTGGCTATGAAGTTCTCCACTCATACTTGCTCATCCCTCATTTTCAATAGTATGCTGCACTTCTTCTGACATGGAAACTGTAGTATACAGAAAGCAGGGAGCCAAGCAAAATGGCATGGTGGCCACATGTGGTTCTTGGGCCACATGCTGTTCACTACTGGATTAAAGTTTCTAAAATGCATGTTAAGTTTATTGACAATAAGATGTAACCAAATGTGTAGTAATGTAACCTAAAATTGTATGTAAAAGGATTATGCAGTGTAAAGCATCACTCCAGCTTTTTTTTTACCGCTTGAGCGGCGCTTCTAATTTAATTCCCCTACCACTATTTTCATGCTTATTATCCACCATCTTCATCGCCACTGCTCATGTTGGCATTTGGCATTTTGTGACCTGCCAGATCACTTCAGTGTTTCATGGAGTGAAAATAACCCAATGCAGGTCTATAATGGCCTCATTATGTCTCTCATAGACTTGCATTAATTGCTTGTAAGGTAACTTCTGACATATGACCAGTCAGAAGTTGAGGTCACAAGATTGCGCCATCGGATCCATGAGGCACCGATAAAAGGTGAAGATGCTGATGGGTGAGAATAAGAGTAGGAGCAGAGACTGTAGATTAGAAGCATCACTCCAGACCTGAAAAAACTACAATGCTGGAGTGGTGATTAAGCAGATGACAGATTTCATTCCTCTACTCTCAAGGACAGAACAAAGTCAGTACAAGAACACATTCTGCCTTTGACTCCAGTGAACAATAGTCTAAAGAAGCTGTGATTGTACATCAAGTGTTATTGCCTCTTTATCTACATTACCTTGTACTGTACAACACTGTAATTGGCTGTGCTACAGTAGATATTGCAGCTTTGTCCCATCGGTGCTAAAAGTGTGACCTCTTCACCAATTGAACATTGATGGGCTCTTCTAATCATAGGCTATTCACTTAAAATCTGTGACTATTCTAAGGCCCCTTTCACAGACATTTTTTGAAAATGCGTCAGATCCAGCAGATTTACCGCATCAGCCTCCTAACGGACGCACTTGCGGAACACGTGCGGCACGCCCCATGCATTGCCTATGGGACTTGCGACAATTGCGGTTTTGCCTTATGCAGCAGATGTAGCAGTTGTGTCCGCGAAAAAAAATGCTGCTGACTGCAGTTTTTTTCACGCCCACAAGTGCCACATCTGCCTCAACCGGCAAAACTGCACTTTCCGCACCTGACCGCAAGCCCCATAGACAATGCATGGTCGGTGCCGGCCGTTAGGCGAATATGCGGCAGATGCAGTAAATCTGCCAGATCTGCCGCATTTAAAAAAAAACACTTATGTGAAAGGGGCCTTAGTATATCCATGTTTCTCTAATTTTTTCAGAAGCCTAAAGAATATTTCAGGAGGTTTGGCAAGTATTTCTGTACCTGCCAGATCTGATAGGGATACCTTGGTACAGAGAACATATGATTGTGTTTTAAGATATATTCTATATCATGGAATTTCCTTTACATCCAGTAAAAACTGTTGACAATGAAAATTTGAGTAGCAATTACTTGCGCTTGGTCATCCACCAACTAATACTAATCCTCCTGTCTATGAATTTTATTATTTGAAGGTTTTCTACTAAAAATGGTACAATGATATGTGCTGACCCTAATGAAGCTTGGGTTAAAGAAGCTCTCATTACACTGGACAAGCAAACTGCAAACCAATCACCTAAAAGGGGAGCAAAAAACGGAAGTAAAAAGAAAGTAACGAAGACTGCAAACAAATCCAAACAAAGGCCGGGAAAGAAAATGCAAAGAAAGCAAAAGAAAAAGCCTCAACCAAGAGAACAAACAGCCCCAAAGAAATCCATAAGACAAATTCCAGCCCCACGGACTCTTGCCTCAAAGCCCTGAGGAAGCGAATATCACTGAAAATAAACTAACAATAATGCAAACAAGACTACAGCGCCTTCATTTTTAGCTGATCAATGCATTGAAAGTAATTCGGGAACATTCACACATATAATAGGAGATAACCGCTATTGGTTTTCTAGAGAAGCAGCAGATTTTTCAGTACTGGTAGAAGTAATTTATAAAACACTTTGAGTGGCTATAAAGAGCGCCCCCCAGTTTGGAGGACTCATATATATGTGCATTACATCGATGGTAAATTGATGTCTATGAGAAAAGTGTAATGCTTCAATCTTCCTTTGGTGGCACTATAGGGAGATTGAACATTTAGACTGGTCTATCTTCCCACACATTACATAGCCCCTGACTCTCTATTCTAACTAACACACAATTCCATCATTGTTTTTTGGGTTTTGTTTTTACAACGTTCATTATTTGCTAAAGTTCATTACAATTATAGTGGCCCAAAATTGTACAGTGTTTTATATTAATTTTTAGTGGTGAAAAGCACTAAAACACAATTGGTTTGTGTTGTCCATATTCTGAAACCCATAACTAAACATTTGTCTATCAACGGACATCTGAGGTGTAACAACCTGCCACACCCGTCAAGATAACCCATCAATTCTGGCTGACCAACTTTTTATTAGTTTTTTTTGCTTTGGGGAATTTACTATATAAATTAATCTATACATTTTCTTAGCTTGGACCTTTGCACAGCTGTTAATTACAAGTGGGTTTATATATTATTTTATTTTTAAAATTTCTATATTTTGTCTTAAAAAAAGACTTTATTCAAACTTTTCTTTTTATTTTCTCAAAATGTTAAACACTTTTTTATGTCCTTCTCACTTTACTTTTTTTTTAAAAAGTCCTCAAAGGGAACTCAAATATTGTATGTATTCACAAAGGTACACAGCCCGGTTATGGACAGAAACAAGGCAAAAATGATACAAGGGAGGTATTAGTATCAGAATTACATAGAAGAAAAATATATGATATTAATAACATGATCAAGTTATACGGTATATGAAAGGGTCGCACTGGTATAATAAAACATTAACCTCTGCAGGTATGTGTCCATGCCCTAACACGTGTTTCGCTTCTTGAATAAAAATGGATCACAAAAATAAACGTTGCAAATTTGCAAAACCACTTATTACCTGCAGAAAAGCTGTTTTAAATGTCTCATTAATAAATTCATTGATTTGCTGATATGAAGGATTCTCAAACTTGCTGTGTTGTACAAATCTGTATATCATGTATAATAAATTATTTGTTTCCTTTATGTAATAAAATATTTTTTCTAGCAATGCAATTGCTTTATATCAAATCCAGAGACAAGGTCCAAGTTGTGTTGATATTAATTCTGCCAGATTTCGCTATATAGTGTATACTTGTGCATCCTGATAACTGAACTGCAACAAAGTGGAACCTCTGATATAATCATACTGGGTAAAATAGTGACAGATTGAGTTTCACTGATTCCTTCAATGTGCAATTTACTGGACTTCTGTTTTATTTTTTTTTTATCAAAAGCACTGTTTTATCTGCTGCACCTATGCTAGTCCTCCAAGTGATTTAGCTCTGACTAAACCCATGTCAACACTACTGATTGACAGATTCCTGCCTAAAACATAAAAAGCTAACAATAGGAGAAGGCAAGAGCTCATGACTATCAAAGACTACAAAGCAGAAGCTTATCCTGGAGAGAACTAGCAGGGTTGCAGCATATTAAAGTGTTTTATCAAAACCACAGCTCTCAAAGATCCATTACTGACTGGTCTCTGTCCCTAATTCATGCAGCTCTAAAGGTGCTGTCACACAGCATGATGTGGCCAGCGATGTCGGAAGCGATGCGCGGGTGCCCGCTCGCTTCCGACATTGCTGGCCAGCTGTCACACAGCATCGCTGCGGCCGGCGACACCGCAGCGATGCGGGCGTTGACATCGCTCGCTGGGCTGGGCTCAGCCCAGCGAGCGATCCGCAGCAACGCTGCGGTATAGGCTGGATCGCCGCCAACATCGCTCTGGCGATGTCACACGGCGCGATCCAGCCTTATCGCAGGTCGCCGATTGACAGGTTTACGGTTCCTCCCGTAAACCTGTCAACCTGCGACCAGCGATAAAACGCGGTCGCGCCGCTCGTTTACACAGCGCGACGTCGCTAGCGACATCGCTGATACGTCACTTTTTCGGCGATGTCGCTTGCGACGTCGCCAGGTGTGACACCACCTTTAGGCTGGCTTCACACTGTAGTTTTTCACTGATCAGTGTCCATCAGTGTTTGTGTACCAAAACCAGGAGAGGAACCAGGAAAGGAACTTGCAGAGAAAAACTATAATTGAAAGATTGACACCTGTTCTGAGACACTCCTGGTTTTGGCACCCAAACACTGATGGACACTGATCAGTGAAAAACTGAAGTGTGAAGCCAGCCTAAGATGGGACTGCAAAAATCTGGTGTCAGATTCCTTTCACCCTGCTGTTTAATTCAGATCTTCTAGACACTTATAATGTTCCAGTAATGTTTAACCGGACCTATTAAAGTCTTGATTTTTAGCTAATTAAATGTTTTATTTGAATACATGTTGTATTATTATACTGTATGTGAACATGATTGTTCATAAACAAATGATAGATTTAATCAAAATTTCAAATTCTGTCATTTTTGACCGAAAAGAACAGCAGGGTTAAAAGCAGTCTAAAGGAAAGCAGGACATTTTCCTATAAGTTAAGGTTCACATGACCATATTGAAGCTGCATTGTCTCATCAATATTAGGTTTGACCTTCCCAACCCAACAGTGAGTACAAAAACCCATAGTAACAGCCCCACATATTACTAAAATACAGTTTGTGCTATGTGTGAAACCTGCAGTCACGCCAGGAATTGCAACCATAAAAAGAAAGGACAAGAAAATACACTAACAATACCCCAGAGTCTATTTGAATCTTGGAACTTTCCTGTTAGAGCACCCTCTAAGGAGGAGCATATATGTATATTGTCTTATCCACAGGTAATTCCAATGCATCCCACATTTGGTGGTATGGATGCTGCATAGATGACATACTAATCCAATGGCATGGCCCTGTAGTGTCCATACCAGCTTTTATGGAGTATATCATTACCAATAAAATCAACTTATCATTTGCTTGCCATTTTAACAGCACAATACCTTACCTAGGCATGCTACAGCAATTATTTTTACTCTTTTCTTTTCTGATGACTCTTTGAGAATCCCAGTGCATACTGGGATACTCAAATGAAGCATCATCAGGAGGCAAAGGCAGCCCTTGCAACCAAATTGAAATGATGCATCATCGGTCATCATAACAAGAAGAATTCATTTTTTCACCTTTAAAGAGAAACTGTTAGCATACTTTTGTAATGTAAAGTAGAGACATGGCTGTGATGGTTCTGTAATTCATTTAAAATTTATACTTTTGGTGAAGAAATTTGTTTTACTGTCCTTTAATCACCATTTGCAGGTATCTGCTAATTAGATTTTGGTGCTCAGGGGTCAGTCTGTATTCTGGGTCCTTCCCTCCCTGTCTGTGATAGCCTGGCCACGAAGCTTGCCTCCAATCTGTGAATGACCTGCCTAGTCAGTTTGATATCTCAGTAGTAATCTGTAATTAAAAGTCCTGAGACAGTAGAGGGGCTGGGAAATCACAGACAAAGGAATAAGTATACAGTGTACAGTTCCGCTCTTGCACACCATAATCTAATTAGCAGAAAACATAAAATGGTGCGTAAAGAAGAATCGCAAGTTGGATTTCTTAGTCAAAGGTATCAATTTAATCTTTGTTACAGCATCAGTACAGCCATGTCTTTATATTATAAAAGCATACTGACAAGTTTTCCTTAATATCACCCATAATCTGTACAATTAAATTGAAAAACAAACTGAAATATTTTTGGGTAAAAAAGAAAAATGAAGATTCAAAATAATATGGGTGCAAAATGTTTAAGCCCTTAAATGAATAGTTTATTGACGTACCCTTTGAATTTATCATAGCATTCAATGTTTTTGGATAGGAATCTATTAGCATTGCACATCTAGAATTGCCAGTCATTGCTCATTCTTTCTTGCAGTAGTGCCCCAAATCTGTCAGATTGTGAGGACATCTACTGTGTATAGCATTGACTTCAGGTCAACCCACAGATTTTTATTTTAGGTCTGAGCTTTAACTGGACCATCCAAAAACTTTGACCTTCTTTTGGTGAAGCTGGAACTTTTTTTGATCTGGAGATATGCTCAGGGTCATTCTGAAAGGTGAAATTCCTTTTCAGGCTATTACTACTTGGAGAAAATAGAACCGGATGGATAGAAGCCGCGCTGACCACAATAAGAGTAACAGAGTAACACACACACTCTGTTTATTCTGTCTACGCGTTTCGTGGCAAACAGGCCACTTCATCAGGACATCAAGATTCAACAGCACATCCAGTTATATATACACACAGGAACAATAAAAAAAAAAAAAAAAATCACAAAAAATGAAGCTCCACCCCCTCTGACATCACTTCTGGTGAAAACGCCCACTATGAGTCAAACATATAAAAATGCCCATTACATTGATTATAATACATTAAAAATACATTAAAACACAATAATCAGTATTTAAAATCATATATGTTCTTCAATAAATAATTAAAACATTTTTGGTAAAAAGATAAACCAGGATTAGAACTAACCCTGGCAGGGCATAAAACTCTCCTCCGGAGATTAAACCTCCGTCTTATACCACTTAACCATCCGGTCATCTTAGGTAAGAGCAACTGTTTAGCCAGGATCTACCAACTCAACCTATCCAAACAATTAAATATCCTCATTTACTTAGTACACAAAACCTTCTTTTTTATATAAAAAGTAAACAAATAATTATAAAAATATAAATTTCTTGTCTATAGGGATCTTTCAAGGTAAATGACCACTAAATTTTGTGTCTATAATATGCTCACTGAATAATTTATATTCCTTGGTTTGTTGATCTATGTAAATTACAAGTCACCCATATATACAAACTCACAATTAAAAACCTCTCAATATAAAGAGGAAATGCAGACAGGATTTATATGAGGTAAAGGATGAACAGAGAAACCGAAAAAAAATGAATTACAATGTACTCGAATCACAATTACATAAAAATAAAGGGTTCATCCAGAATATGACCCCATTATGTCTAGGGGTAACCGCAAAGTGATTAAGCAACGCCTCAGACCAGTGAGCTATCTGAGCTTTTGGGGAATAGAGACCACTACGGTCCTAATATCTCGTCAGATTGTCACATAGAAGAACTCCATCTGGCAAGATGGTAAGAGAGAAACCATCACAGATAACTATCAGTATAATAAAAGTCTTCGATGGAATCAAGAAGACATTAACAACTCATGGGTTCTTAAAAAAGGTCACTTACCTCATTAAGCCCACCAGGGCTTAAAGTGCCCAGCTTAAAAATCCAATATGTTTCTCTTTTACCCAAGACATCCAATCTCCTAGGAGTATTTTCAGGCACATAATCAATAGGGGTAACAGATAATTTAACATCACCATGGTGAACTATGGTGCAATGTCGCGATAATCCATGTTTTAAAAAACCTCTGAGAATGTTAAACCTATGGGAATTTACACGTTTATGAAGAGGTTGAGAAGTTCTTCCCACATACTGTTTACCACAGTTGCACTGGATCAAATAGATCACATGGTCCGTCTGGCATGTCATTCTGAAGTTAATATTAAAAACCTTGCCTTCATTCGTAAATGACATGAAACTGTCCACGTCATTACTAATAGACCTACAACATTTACACCCACGTCTATTGCATCGGTACGAACCCCCATGGCCAGTTTGTTCATTACCTACTTTTGTACATCCAGAGCTAGGAATCTTAATTACACTAGGTGCCAAGACATTTTTGATGGTAGGGGCCCTTTTAAATGTCACTGTCGGTTTCCTGGGGACCACCTTATTGAGGATCGGGTCATTTAAAATCACATTCCAATGTTTTTCCAATATATTTCGTACTTGTAAATTTTGTGATGAAAAAGTAGTGATAAAATTTGTTTCAAAAAGGTTATCCTTTACACCCATGTTCTTATCAGAATTTATAAGCTCATTCTGGGTACAATGTTTAACAGAGTTATAGGCCTTTTTGACAAGCCTCGGGGATATTCTTTTTCTTGAAATCTCTCCCTCAATATTCTGCTTTGATCCCTAAATACTGCATCAGAAGTGCAATTTTTCCTAATTCTGTAGTACTGATTCCTTGGGATATTTTTAAGCCATGGTCTGTAATGGTTGCTTCCATAGTGAACATACCCATTTGCATCAACTTTTTTAAAATGATTTTTTGTCATAATCTTACCCGAATCATCAATATAGATGTTCAGGTCTAAAAAGGTAACATTTTTTCTTTTTTTTCTTTCTTTCAACACAGGGGGTAAGCTCTATTCCTCAATGATTCTCCCTTATAACATCAAGGAAATCAAAAACTGTATATGTAATTGTGATTCGAGTACATTGTAATTCATTTTTTTTCGGTTTCTCTGTTCATCCTTTACCTCATATAAATCCTGTCTGCATTTCCTCTTTATATTGAGAGGTTTTTAATTGTGAGTTTGTATATATGGGTGACTTGTAATTTACATAGATCAACAAACCAAGGAATATAAATTATTCAGTGAGCATATTATAGACACAAAATTTAGTGGTCATTTACCTTGAAAGATCCCTATAGACAAGAAATTTATATTTTTATAATTATTTGTTTACTTTTTATATAAAAAAGAAGGTTTTGTGTACTAAGTAAATGAGGATATTTAATTGTTTGGATAGGTTGAGTTGGTAGATCCTGGCTAAACAGTTGCTCTTACCTAAGATGACCGGATGGTTAAGTGGTATAAGAGGGAGGTTTATTCTCCGGAGGAGAGTTTTATGCCCTGCCAGGGTTAGTTCTAATCCTGGTTTATCTTTTACCAAAAATGTTTTAATTATTTATTGAAGAACATATGTGATTTTAAATACTGATTATTGTGTTTTAATGTATTTTTAATGTATTATAATCAATGTAATGGGCATTTTTATATGTTTGACTTATAGTGGGCGTTTTCACCAGAAGTGATGTCAGAGGGGGTGGAGCTTCATTTTTTGTGATTTTTTTTTTTTTTTTTTTTATTGTTCCTGTGTGTATATATAACTGGATGTGCTGTTGAATCTTGATGTCCTGATGAAGTGGCCTGTTTGCCACGAAACGCGTAGACAGAATAAACAGAGTGTGTGTGTTACTCTGTTACTCTTATTGTGGTCAGCGCGGCTTCTATCCATCCGGTTCTATTTTCTCCAAGTAGGATCCTTACTCTTTGCCGGGAGCCTGCTGCGACCATACGTGCTTGTCAAAGGGAGTTGTGACCATTCACAACCAGACCAGGTGAGTCTGTATTGTGGGAGTCCGTGTGACCATCAAACCCGAAGGTATTACTCTATGTGCGCTTCTTTTCCTTCTTATTTTTCAGGCTATTAGCATAGGTCTGAAGGTTTGGATGCAACATTGACCATTTGGAATTGCATCTTGATCCTTCCACCTTGAATAAAGACCATCAGACCATACTACAGTGGGGAAAAACGTATCTAGTCAGCCAACAATTGTGAAAGTTATCCCACTTAAAAAAGATGAGAGAGGCCTGTAATTGACATCATAGGTGACCTCAACTATGAGAGACAAAATCCTGAAAATCACATTGATTTCAAAAGAATTTTTTTTTTAAATTATGGTGGAAAATAAGTATTAGGTCACCTACAAATAAGCAAGATTTCTGGCTCTCACAGACCTTCTTTAAGAGGTTCCTCTGTCCTCCACTCATTACCTGTAGTACTGACATCTGTTTGAACGTGTTATCAGTATGAAGGCCCCGTTACACGGCATGACATCGTTAATGATATTGCTTAAACGTCACGGGTTTGGAGTCGTTCAAGCGACATCGTTAGGACGTCGTTGCGTGTGACTCTGCGAAGTTGTAACGATAAATCGTTGGATCGTTGATCGCAGATTTGAGAACATGTTCACAAATCACACGATCAACGATCAGCCAACCTGCTAGATCGTTGTGTGTGACACCACGATAACGATGTTATTTACGACTTCGTCCATTCACAGCAATGAGCAGGTATCGTTCGCTGGGTTGTGCAAACGATACCTGCTCACTACATTGTTGGTGAGTCGTCCACGATATCTAGACATGTGACATCTCACCAATGATGTCAAAATGGTGTCGGAAACGACCGCGTTCCCGCGGAATTGTTGCCGACATCGTTTCAACGTCGGGCCGTGTAATGGTACCTTAAGAGACAACTGTCTGCAACCACAAACAGTCACACTCCAAACTCCACTATGGTGTAGACAAAAGAGCTGTTGAAGAACACCAGAAAGAAATAGTAACCCTGCATCTGACTGGGAAGACTGAATCTGCAATAGGCAAGCAGCTTGGTGTGAAGAAATCAACTGTGGGAGCAATAATTCGAAAATGGAAGACATACAAGGCCACTGATAATTTCCCTCAATCTGGGGCTCCAAGCAAGATCTCACCCCGTGGGGTCAAAATAATCTTAAAAACGTGAGCATGTCCTGTCTCTGATAAGGAAACTGCACCCATATAATTGGATCTGCAGCTCCCATTGACTACAATGGTCATTAATCTCTCTTTTAAGTGTCAATATGTTATGAATATAGCAAACCCTTTACTATGAAAATCAATAGTTTTCTCTAGTCCTTGTATTATGCTTCATTCCTTTACATTATATTGTACTAAATGGCAAAGTCTCCACTTGACTGTAGAGGTGACTGAAAAATGCCCAACAGAAAAACGCTCACAGGGTTGGGGTTATGGTTAAGGTTAAGTGTTAGGTGTTACGGTTAGTGTTAGGGACAGATATTAGGCTTGCCTGTGGGCATTTTTTCTTGTGGGTAAATTTCAGGGAACCCACTGTGTAGGTGATGTATTTGTTCTTGATTACATGATGAACCTACATTATAGAATACCCTTCATGCAAACAGGCAGTAGTCCTATACTAGACATCAAGAAGCACTCTACATAAAGCAAAAAAAAAAACATTTAGGAAGGAATTAGCAAATGATAGGAGACAGCTTATCTGCTGTAATAAGCATCATATGGAAGTCACTGTCACACACTTACTGGTACTACCATAAGACTGTCAACAAACCAGTCACTCAAAGTGATCTCGAGCCTGAGCCACTGACGACCCAAGGTTAATATGTGATTAATCCATCTTCCCAAGGAAAGTTGAGTCAGTCCATTGTCTACAATGCTACAAACCTGCCATGTCTGGACCAGCAAACGTAAACCATACTTGCCATGTTAGGATGATGTACCGTATTTGTAAAACATTACATATGCAATTATTGAATAAATGTCATTTAGACGGATGCCATTAGATGGTAAGTTTATTACAAAATGGAACAAAACCATGACGTCCAAACTAAAGCCTCTCACTTAACTGTGTTTTCCATGTTTGCTGCTCTGCTCTATATAAAGAGTGTCAGTTGTGAGATGGTTGATAAATGGCTGGTGGGGCTTTGTATTTCATTATGTCCCCTCTCCATCTGTTTGCAGATATAATCAAAGATCCTGAACTGATGCTATCGCATTAATGCAATTGTGCGCAGTTTTTATTCATATTGGAGCATGTGACCATTGTATTTCATTTTCTTTCCTTGATTCTCCTGAATATATACAGCTTTTTAAGGAATATCAAGCACTTATATGTTAAAAAGAACAGAACACTGCATATAGTAGTAAAACACATTACTACAAGTTTAGAAAACAAAAAAATATTACGGTAATGATTCCAATAACAATAAAAAGATTTCTGTTTATAGAGGTTTAAAGCAAGAACAAAATTGACGGATGGATAGAGGAATGGATAAATAGACATATGGCGGGTGTCACACAGTACGATTTTGTGAGGGAACTCAATAACGATGTCAGTGGTGTGCGCTTGTGGCCAACATGTTAGTGAGGTGCCACAAGTATAGATAACGTTCAGGACGCAGCAGCGATGTTACATGCAGGTATCACTCACACAACCAGCGACTGATGCTTGTCAATGATGTGAATAGGAGAAATCGGTCAGGAGATCAGTTATGGTGGTGTCACACAGAACAATGCAGCAGATTGGATGATTGACATCGTCTGATATGGGGTCCGGTTCCCATATCTGTATATAACAATCTGACCACTTATCGGTAGTCACATCATGCTGTCACACGCAACGACATCGTAGGAGCGATGCCAAATCAGGCACTTTCCAGCAATTTCTTTACATATATCGTAGCGTGTGACAGCCGCCTATGATAGATATATAGATAGATAAAAGAATGACAGAGAAAAGATAGATAGATAGATAGATAGATAGATAGATAAATAGATAGATAGATAGATAGATAGATAGATAGATAGATAGATAGATAGATAGATGAATAGATAGATAGATAATAGAATAGACAGATAAATAGATAGATAGATAGATAGATAGATAGATAGATAGATAGATAGATAGATAGATAGATAGTAGAATAGACAGATAAATAGATGGAGTCCGCATTTACAAATGTCTGTGACTCATTGAAAAGAGTTCCCTTACACTGGGGTGGCCCTGTAATGAAATGTAACTTGTGTAAAAAGTTAGATCGTAATTTTGGTCCCTAAATATTCTACCATCACCTGTGACTGGTATTATTGAAAAGTGCACGGAACTGCAGCCCCTCTGCAACTGAGACCATGTAAAGTTACAGAATGGAGTCACTGAATCCTGAGGAGAAGAGGGCAGAGAGTACGAATAAAAATGAGTAAATACATTTCACAGAGCTCATTCTCCAAAATGTGGATTTTTCAAGATTCGCTACCGGGCGGATTATGTCAGAGCTCAGACGTCACTGACTTGATTTATGAGGAAGAGCTGAAGAGGCAGCAGAAAGACTCGCTCCTGTGAAAAAACAGGATGGAAAAGTGTTATCTAACAGAAAGCAACAGCTGCGAGCCCCTGATGTGATGTTTGTTTAGTTACTTATGATAAGTGACCCCACAATCTTTTGAAATGTGAATTTACAGATGTCAATAAATCTTCCCACAAGATTGATTTGTGGAGAATCAAATTGCGAGAACTCAATTCTGAAAAGTTTGCAATTGCACAGAAAATACCATTGGGAAGAAGAGAAAAGAGAGAGAAAGGACCCTACTTACCATAAGAGCTTACACACTGCATGTAAGAAATGGAGAGAGAAATGACCTCAGTGATCAAAAAATCTTACACTATTCAGGAGAGAAAGAAGACCCTACTGACCATAAGAGCTTACACTCTACAGGAGAGAGGGAGAGAGAGAGAAAGGACCCTGCTGGTAATAAGAGCTCACACTCTATGAGCGAGATAGAGCGGATCCTACTGACCATAAGAGCTTACACTCTACAGGAGAGAAAAGAGAGAGGGAGAGAAAGGACCCTGCTGATCATAAGAGCTTGCACCCTATAAGAGAGAGAGTGGACCATGCTGACCATAAGAGCTTACACTCTACAAGTGAGAGATAGAGAAAGAGAGCGAGAGAAAGACCCTGCTGATCATAAGAGTTTACACTCTACAAGATAAAGAGAGACTTATCAGGTAACTCTGGAGATGAAAAATGACTCTGCCGTTCAAACTGTTCTCCACTGGGAACTACTTATCTGTGATCGCCCAGGTATTAACTGTACAACTGTAACCACTGTACAAGGTATGATAATCCGCTTGGTGTCATGGCTGTTGGGCATCATAAAGAGGCTACATGTCAAAGCAAAATGACATTTGCGTGCTCTCTGAAGATTCATCAAAATGGGTAATGGGAAGATCAAATCGTGAAATGTTTGAATTCTCATGAAGAAGGAATTTTAAGGAAATTTCACGTAAGCTCGATCCTTTGTGGATCAATCCTTTCATCTCTATGAGTGACTCATGATTCCTTTCCTGGTCAAGAACCAGTGTCGACCATGATCGGACACAGCAAATAAGACAGTACATAGCAGGGTACAATTTTAATATTATCTCAGCACAGGAACACATTTTTCTTAACACATCCAATTGTGGAATTCATTATTAATCCAAGATTGATTCGTTAAAATTAATCTTGCTAGTGGGAAAAGCCATTTAATGTTAATGGACTTAAAATGGGAAGTCATAAGAGTACCTGAAGTTGTAATGTGTAGGGGGCCCAATACTTTTCTTCTATATAGTGTAGATATATATTGGGAAATGCATCTCACTTATAGAAACGTACATTAAAAATGCAGTATTTCATTAGCCTAAATGTCTATATATGATATTTATGTGCATGGGAAAAACCTGTGAGACGCTGACCTGAAGATCTATTGCAGCGTTACTGCGATATCTATATATATATTTAACTTCTACATTCAATGCTTTTTTCCAGCCAATGCTATAAGATTTCTAACTGTGGTTAATAAGGGGATACACAGGCCATGAAAAGAGAATTTCAGTGCTGATGTCAGGGGAGTTGATTAGTTGACATAATATATAGCACTGTAAAAAAACTTTTTTTTAATTTTTTTATTTAATTTTTGTTGTTTATTTGAAACATCATAGATTTTTAGATTTTTTTTAAAGTTTCAAATACAATTTGGAGATGTACAGGCTTGTATGAAGGATACATTCAAATGTTTTCTATGGGGCCCAACTTACAGTTATTCCCCCAAATTTTCTTTTATGTATGGTGAGGCATAGTGCTTTCTCCAGCTTTTTCTTCCACATTTCTTTTAGCTTCTAGCATACAGACAGGAAACCAAAAGAGGAACTTTACTGTTCAATATCTTCTGCTTATTAATAAAGAAAGAAAAGGAAAATTAAATTGATATGCAGACATCTTCCGAAATCTGACCATATTCTGAGAATGGAAAAAGAGAACATGTCCATACTGTGAACTGCATGTAGGTTACAAGGCTACTTAAAGGGACTCTGTCAGGTCATTTTTCAATATGATACTAATAGTACCCTTGAATAGTGCCTGGGCAGACCTTTCAGAATATGTAAAAATCGTTACTGTACCCTTTGTAGTTCTTTTGCTATAAGCACCTTCACACTCAGTAGGCACCCGCTTCACTAGTCCTGTCCATTACTTTTATTGCCTATTAGTCCAGTGTATGTAATTGTTCATTTATTATTCACTCCTTCCTAAGCAGCTATTCCCTCCACCCAGTGCTCTGTGCCTCACTCTGAGTTTCACTTTCATTTTCCATACAAGGAGAACAGACAGGGTACAGAATGCCCCCAATGTGAGTGATTTCTACTGAAAGTTCCTTGTGTGCAGAGCAGTGATGTCAATACATGAATATTCATTCCTTGGGGAGTGTGCAGCAGAGAACTAAGTGATCACTTACTGTGATTGACAGATGGAATGAATCTCCTCGGGAGAGGTGGGGTAAAAATAAAAGAAATATATGTATAGAAAGAGCTTCACCAGAGGGATTAGAAAATGATAGCAGTTACATATGGATTTTTGACCTGACCGACTACCTTTAAATCCTGGCTGCCAGGAGGGCATTTACTTTATTTCTCCCTGCAGCCTTGGACTTTCAGTCATAGAGGTGCAGCCAGAACACTTTCAATCACCAGACAATACATAGTGAGTGGTGACTATAACCACACCCATGCACTGACTGACAGCCAGGTCAGCACTAAAGCAAACCAGAGCCGGGTGTCAGTCAGTACTGGTAACAATTGCCACTCATTACTATTAGTACTAAGCTGTGATTGAAACTTCTCCGATCATTCCTCTGGGACTAAAAGCCTGAGGCTGCCAAAAGGGATAAAGCTCCTCCTGGCAAAAATTCATTTCAATAAGGACTAAAATAATTTCCATAATTCCTTCTACTCTTTTCTTGAAGTTTGGTCTCTTTTGGATACCAGCTCCAACCTCTATCATCAAAAGCAGCAGCAAAAAGTATGAGCCATAGGCTGCGCTAAGTGTAGGAGAATTTTCTGTGTTTAAATGTGCATTAGGCTTCAGTTTTACAAGCTGATTGTACTGGTTCATAGAGATACATCAATATATACAAGTGTTTTTATATGTACCTTTTGTTATGTGTATGAAATAAAAGTCAGATTTTTTTTATTCCTATGAAATTACTGAATAATAATTAAGAGCAATTTAAACAATGACATTTTAATACTTAAGTTAAAAAAATTAAATAAACATCACAAATTAGCAAACAACACCAACATATTTGGTATCTCTGTAATCGTAAGAACCCATATAATATAGTGATCAGATACTTGACAATAATCAGTGCAAAGCATAAAAGTATGGCTTGATTGCTTTTTTATTCTCAATTAAAGCCATCAAAAATGAAAAAAAAAAATTAAACTCTGAGACCGTATTCACAAATAGTGTAAATGTGGCATTTTCTCTTCTTGATTTCTGCAGGTGTCGGTGTTGCACCCCAGGGACAGGGGTACTCGAGAACAGGCCCTGTCACTCTCTTGGGCTGCAAGGGTTGTCATGGTGACGTGATACAGTTCCGTGGTCCCAGGTGGTCCCAGGTGCGGCAATAAAAAGGGGGTTAAAGAAAAATAAAGAAAAGGGGAATAGAGTTTTTCGTGATGCCACCCGTGGATTGTGGCTAGTAAAGCCACTGCTGCTGTCCAGGTCTCTGGGGAATGATAATGATGGCGGCAGCCGGGATGGTGAGCCCTCCACGAGTAGGGCTCGGTGCTCCCCAGAACAGGGGTAGGGGATGAGTCGTCTGGGCTCTGCGCTTATCCTCCTTCGTCAGTCTCTCCTGCCAACGCGTGAAAGTCAGTGTGCTGCTCTGCAGGTGGGAGCTTGTTACCGTCGTGTAAATGAGAGTCTCTCACACACAGCTTTGAGTCTGGTTGGGTACTTTTACTCTCATCAGCTTAAATAACACACAGTACATGACCGGTTCCGGTCATGGGTTCAGCAGCCGGGACAGTTTACTAGGGGCACCCCCTTTCTAGCCCTTCCAGGCCTCGCAATCTCTTCCCGCACATCTACTCCGGGCCAGCTGTCGCGGACTTTCTGTGGACATTCCCGACCGGGAATCCTAGCCCTATATGATGGCCTTTCCTTCGTGTGCCAGGTAGGGATGGGCGAATCTACTCGCTAGGACTCGTTACTCGGCGAGTAGTAAGGGACTCGCAGGACTCGGTACTCTGCGAGTTTCCCAGTGATTACTCGCACGAGTCCAATGCAAATCAATATCAATCCTAGTTTTGTCAGAAACGCTGACAAAACTAGGATTGCCATTGTTTGCATTAGACTCGGCTTATTTCATGAATTTCAGAGTCAGAGTCTCAGAGTCTCAGAATTTCATGAAATAATTTTAAAAAAAATGCGTGGGGCTCCGCGCAATTTCTATGTCTAGCCAGGTACAGCTAAGCAGCTGGGGGCTGGAATCCGCAGCGCAGGGATGCCCAAGCTTTCTGGGCACCCCCCGCTGCAAATTGCAGCCCGCAGCCGCCCCAGAAGATGGCGCGTTCATTGAAGCGCCATCCTCTGGCGCTGAACCCCGCTCTTCCAGCGGCCCTGGTAGCGATGGCACGCTGGGTAATAAAGAGGTTAGGGCCAGCTTTGTATTATCAGCTGGCCCTAAGCCCGAAATTTATGGCGGTCACGCCAATATTAGACATGACCGCCATGAATTTCTATTAAATTGTTTTAAAAAAAACACAACACAAAGAAAATTTTTTATTAGAAATAAAAAAAAAAGCCATTAGGGACTCCATCTTTAATTAAAAAAATCCTCTTCCGTCCGACGCAGTCCAAAACCACTCTCTGTCCTATAGATGTCTATGCACAGGGAATGAGCAGACTGAGAACAATCTCAGCTCTGCTACATCATCTCTGTGCACAGACATTCATGACTGTACACAGGGAATGAGCAGACTGTGAACAATCTCAGCTCTGCTACATCAGGCAGCAGGCGGGCTCTAGGACCCTGGAGCTGGCAGCCAGCACAGAGGAGAAAGCAGGACTCTTATCTGTGCGAGTTTCCCAGCCAGCGATTACAGTTACAAAGTAAACGAGTCCAATGCAAATAAATGACAAAACTAGGATTGCTTCAGGCTGAAGCTTCTGACACACATGTGCGATTTGTAAATCTCATACTACTCGCTATTACTCGCTTCCCTATTCATTAACATTGGACTCGCTAGACTCGCAACGAGTAGCGAGTCCTGGGCTCGGACTCGCTAGAGTCAAGCGATTCCGAGTAATTTAGGATTCGCCCATCACTAGTGCCAGGAGTTTGGGTTCCGGACATAAAGTCCCTTCACCCTGCCGGTTAATCTGTGGTTAGGGCATACAGTTCCCGGCCACTTCAACAGTCCCTCTAGTGTCCTGATTCATCTGGACCCACAGTGGACACCTTCTTCTCTCCCTCAGTACTTGGCCATGAACCTGGAACGGCCTTATGGTGGCACAGGCCGCTGGGCCTGCATTCTTCCTCTGCAGCGTTAGTTTGGCTTTCGGGGCATCTCTTAGGAGCTTGGTTCCTCTTCCTCTACACACGCCAGGAACTCAAATCTGGACCTCCTGTGTCCCTCACTCAGGGTAGACTCGGCTACCGGGAACTGGGTCCTCCTAACTTAGTGTTCCTAGGATTTTAGTCTAGTTTCTCCACCCCTTTATTGGGTTTTTTTCTCTTCTCTCCACCCACCACCTAGCTCCCCCCCACTATCCCTTGCCTGGTCTAGGGATGGGGTGTGTGTAGGATGTTGGAGTGGGGTGACTAGCTTACCTGTCCCAGCTACATCACCTTCTGTGGCCGCAATGTGAGTCACCTTGGGTTTTGAAGTTTGTCATGTCTTACTCCCGGGAGTCCGGTTGTCCAGATGTGATGTATGTAACCCTTCCTTTCTTCCTGTTGTCAGATATTATTCAGTCAGTCTCCATTGTCTCATGGTATCTTCTGGATATCCCAGGTTAAAGTGAACATGTCACCAGATCTGTGTATTGGAAACTAAAAGGGCCACCTTCCATTGCACCTATGCCGCATTCTAAGACAGTGGCTATTATCCATATTAGAGACTGCTGCCGGCCGTATGCACCTTAGAGGCTGCTGCTGGCTATATGCACATTAGAGACTACTGCTGGCCGTGAACACATTAGAGACTGCCGGCTGAGTATCTTGTATATATAACACTATACTATATATACAGGTCCATACTATATACATACAGTATATAAACACACTAATACAGCATGTAATGTGAAACTTTATATGCAGCATAGTGCTGTGCACAGACAGAGACAGACAGACAAAGACAGACATGCAGGCATATGTAGCGCCCCGCTAGTCAGCGCGCTACAAAAGGGTACTGCACCCCTAATGGAAGGTGCAATATGTTTTGTCCTGGTGGGGGGTAATAGAAGCCTGAAGCTCCACAACCACACATATACACCTAGTGATAGGGGACCAATCAGACAACCCGTTACTATGGTAACCGGTCCCAGTGGGAGGAGTGAGTTGGGAAAGAGTGGGAAAAAGAGAACCTGAGGAGAGAGGATTTGGAGGAGAGTCAGTAAGAGAAAAGTAACGAGAGGGCACCTCAACCTGGTGGCCCAGACAGAGAGGGGCGGATAGAGGGTAATTGAATGCCCTGGCCCAGTCCAAAGCGGGGAACCGGCTCCGAAGTAGTGCAGAGGACAATCCCTGAGCCGCAAACACCAGCATGGTCGAAAACTTCATAGGAGCATGATCCAGCCTGACCTTTGCACGGTCCCCACCAGAAGCACCAAACCGGGTTGAGCACCCCTTGGAGAGAAAAGGGATCCTCATATCACCCGACAGGCCTGGTTCTACCAGAGGGTATCGTGTAGGGCAGCGCGAGGAAGAAGGAGAGCGCAGAGGTAGGACAGAGAAAGAGATTATGAAGGAACATCACTGGAGCTACAAAGGGACATTGCCTACTGCCAGGACCACCCGGTCTACTACCCTAGCTGTAACAACTGCATATCCTGTAAGCTGCAGATTACTGGAGTAAAGGTCCTAGCAGTGCCGGTACCATCACCGGATCTACAGGTAGCGTCACGACAATCACTTATAAACTATTATCCCTTTAAATACCCCTTTTTGTTGTCACCGCAAGGGCACAGGCTTGGGCACCGACCACCGGTGACATCCACCGCAACCCAAATGCCTGAGACCTGAGTACCCCAGACCCTTGTGGGCCAGACACACATAGATACATAGACAGACATACATAGACAGACACACATCATACTCACCACCCGGCAGCTCTGTCCTTCATATCATGCCGATGCCTGTGCTGTGGAGTGACTTCTGGTTTGTACTGCGCTTGTCAGCCTATCAGGTGCATTAGCAGAATGAACCTGGTTGAAACTGAAGTCACTGAAGATGTCAGTCTTGGCCAGGCCAGCCCTCTCTGCTTTGGTGGCTGCCCTGCGGTGATTGACAGGAGAGGGAGCTCATCCAAGAGGTGAGGTCGTGGGGCCAAGAGGAGATTGATGGTTGAGGGGGCTCATAGAAAAGCTGAGGGGGTGGGGCCCAGAAGAGATTGGGCCCCACCCCATCATCTCTTCTGCAGGCCCCCTCTCCTTTCAATCACCACGGGGCCTCTCACACCAGTCACACCAATTATGCCCTGTTGGTGGCCCTGTATAGTACCACTATTTATATACAGGGTGGGCAAATTTATATGGATGCAACTAAATAAAATGGGAATGGTTGGTGATATCAACTTCCTGTTTGTGGCACATGAGTTATATGGGAGCGGAAAAACTTTTCCAGATGGGAGGTGACCATGGTGGCCATTTTGAAGTCGACCATTTTTGATCCAACTTTATTTTTTTCAATGTGAAAAGGGTCATGTGACACATCAAACTTATTGAGAATTTCATAATAAAAATAATGGTGTGCCTGGTTTTAACATAACTTTATTCTTTCATGAGTTATATACAAGTTTGTGACCACTTCAAAATGGCCACCCATCTGGAAAGGTTTTTTCTCCTCCCATATACTAATGTGCCACAAAGAGGAAGTTAATATCACCGACCATTCACTTTTAATTTAGATGCATTCCTATAAATGTCCACACCCTGTATATCAAGCAATTGAAATAATCACATTTTCTCGAGGGGTTTGGGGAAGTCCAGACTGATTGTTTGCCTGGGGTGTAGAAATGCCTAGCTACATCTCTACATGAATGATACTATTTTAGAAGTCAGCAGAGGATGTGAAGTAAAGAGGGAAACTTTTTCTTGGACAGACGAGCGGATGTCCCTATGTTACACAACACACTTCTTCAATCATTCAGCATGACGCTTATATAACTTTCTATAAACACTTCAAGATATCACAGAGGACAGTGATTTTATGTTAGACTAGGGTCACACTTCAGGTTTTTATTTTATGATCCGGTTTTGAGCTTTTAAAAAGCTCAAAACCGGAACAGGAAACACTCCTCATAGGAGCCTATTATAAAAACAGGATTGCTTCACAAGCAATCCGGTTACCGCCTCCGGCTCTGCAGCCTGCGTGAAAAATCATGCAGGCTGCAGTTTTCGGAGCGGTTGAAACATCCGCAATGCGGTAACTGGATTGCTCAGGATGTGTAATCCTGAGCAATGCAGTTACCGCATATACTTTGCTTATCCCGGCTGCCGCCGGGATAAGTAAAGTTTTGTCAGTGTTTTAAAAGCTGTACTTTTATTAATAAATGTGTGTATAATGTCTCTAGGGGGTGCCCTCCCCCTCTATAGACCTACAACCCACTCAGGTGGGCATATGATGATGTTATTGTAGATGTACAGTAGCCGGCTCCTGTCAGCTCCTGTACATTTTTATGAATGAAGCCGTCGGCTCCTCTGAGAGCAGCGCTCATACTATACCTATTGTAGGTATAGTATGTGTGCTGTCCGAGGTCCTGAAGGCTTTTACAGTAAGATCTATGGGCAGCGCTAAAATTTCGAAACATTTGATATGT
This sequence comes from Allobates femoralis, assembly GCA_033576535.1. Lineage (NCBI taxonomy): Eukaryota > Metazoa > Chordata > Amphibia > Anura > Aromobatidae > Allobates > Allobates femoralis. The sequence goes on from JARQOC010000001.1 coordinate 66,895,949, forward strand.
TTGAAAGAATTGAAAATTATCATTTGTAGAATTTGCAGCATTAGGAGGTCACATTCACTGAAATAAAAAGCTATTTAACTCCAAAACATCCTAACAGGCCAAGTTACATGTTAACATAGGAACCCTTCTTTGATATCACCTTCACAATTCTTGCAACCATTGAACCTGGGAGTCTCTGGAGAGTTTCTGCTTGTATTTCTTTGCATGATGTCAGAATAGCCTCCCAGAGCTGCTATTTTGATGTGAACTGCCTCCCACCCTCATAGATCTTTTGCTTAATTATGCTCCAAAGGTTCCCTATAGGGTTGAGGTCAGGGAAGATAGTGACCACACCATAAATCTATCTCCTTTTATGCCCATAGCAGTCAATGACACAGAGGTATTCTTTGTAGCATGAGATGGTGCATTGTCATGCATGAAGATGATTTTGCTCCTGAAGGTTTTTGCTTTTTGTACTATGGAAGTAAGTTCTCAGTCAGAAACTCTATATACTTTGCAGAGGTCATTTTCACACCTTCAGGAACCTTAAAGGGGCCTACCAGCTGTTTCCCAATGATTCCAGCCCAAAACATGACTCCTCCACCTCTTTGCTGACATCGCAGCCTTGTTGGGACATGGTGGCTATCCACCAACCATTCACTACTCTATCCATCTGGACCATCCAGGGTTGCTCGGCACTCATCAGTAAACAAGACTGTTTGAATATTTGTCTTCATGTATGTCTGGGCTCTTACACTCACGAGGTCCCTAGCTATATGATAACTCATATAATTATATTTATACTGTATAATCCAATTAGGAACATTTTTACAATTATACAGTATAAATATAATTATATGAGTTATCATATAGCTAGGGACTCGTGAGTGTAAGGGCCCTTGACGGGGGGTCACGAGCTTACGATATTCTGGCGCCAAAATACCCAACTAACACCTTACATCTTTATTATAGTGTTTACTTGCATCTTTTTATCCATTGCAGTTAAGGTTGTTTTCCTCTAGGGGGCGTCTGTCACAGTGATGCATATCTTCAGTGCTGAGCAGCCTGCCCGGTGTAAAAGGAGGCGTTACCAATAGGCTGCTCAGACACTATGTATCACTTGGATGTGAGTGGCAGAGGCCTAATGGTGTCCATGTGTCTGTATTCACCACCAGCCCTTCCTTGTTAACATGGCAGGTCGCCTGGTTGCAACAAACCGCCCCATGTTTTAGGTTGCCGGGGACTGAGCACCGGTGTCTGGACGCATGTGTTACCTCCTGGGGGAATCTGCAGCCACCTGCTAGATGCAAGGGGTAGAAAAAAGTGTCAAAACTTCGGTGAGTTTTTCTATGCACCACAGCAAGCCTTTGAAGGATCCTACACCTTGAGGATCGGGGGACTCCCAAGGCACCAGCAGCTTCAAATATCTGTTTGCTGGTTTTTAAGGCCTTTTTAGCAGCTGCTCTCTTAATCCGATGGACTTGCCAGGCAGAAACCTTCCTCATTCTGCCTTTATCTGCACGAACACATCTGTGCTCAGAATCAGCCACAAATCTCTTCACAATACGATGATCACGCTTACGTTTTCGTGCAATATCAAATGTTTTCATCCCTTGTACAAGGCATTGCACTATTTGTTGCTTTTTGGCAGCAGAGAGATCCTTTTTCTGTCCCATGTTACGTGAAAACTGTGGCTGCGTAATATTGTGGAACACCCAGTTTTCCTTTTATCGGGCTCACCTGCCAAACTAATTATCACAGATATCTGAGATTGATTTCAATGATCCAAAGAACCCTGAGACACAATACCATCAATGGGTTTCATTGAAAAAATAAATAAATAAATAAAACCCTATGACACTTAAAACCAATTTGCATAATAATTTGGAACACAGTGTAGTTGTGACGTCACGCAGCACAACCACATCAGCAATTTGGACGTACTGTTTGACACAGCCTAGGACATAGGCATACCTGAGTTTGTTTAAACCGCGCCCAGACCACTCCAATTGGACGTCGAAAGAGAGTTACCATTGCTCAGCCGTCTCAGACAACATGGTGCCGATATGGATGCAATTGCCCATTCTACCATCTCGCTAATCATGTCATTTGTCATGTGTAGCAGCTCCTGCAAGACACTGTGGTGACGCCAAACTGGCAGACAGAAATGCTAGTGTGGTGCAGTGTGTACTGCAAATATGTATGGACATTGTGTACGTCTTCTGTTGAAGTAAGTAAGCTACACACAACAAGTATGTACATGTGTATGCATGTATGAACTATGTGTGTGCATATATGTATGTGTGGACAGATATGAACATATGTGTAAATCAGACACAATGCAAGTGCCCATGTGTGTGTACACACAGCCATGTCTACATGCAGCTATCTGATCAGGATAACCCACAAACAGCATACAGTGTGGGCAAACCTCTACACCTGTGTACTGTACATGTGCACACAATTATTATTATTATTATTATTATTATTATTAATTTATATAGCGCCATTATATTCCATGGCGCTTTACATGTTAAAAAGGGCAGACTAGGACAAGTAACATAGTAGCAATACAAGTAACAATAAATGTTGACAATTCAGTTGTACAGAAACAAGAGGGGAGAAATCCTGTCCACAAAGGCTCACAGTCTACGAGCGGGGGGGGGGGGGGGAACAGTAGGAGAGGGAAATTCCAGTCATGAGGCGGTGTGGTGGACCGGGTCTTATTGCAGGTGGTAGGCTTGGCGGAACAGGTAGGTCTTCAGGCTTCTTTTGAAGGTTCCCAGGGTAGGAGAATGTCTGATGTGTTGGGGCAGTGAGTTCCAGAGTCTGGGTGAAGCACGGAAGAAATCCTGTATGCGGTTGTGCGAAGAGGAGATGAGGGGGGAGTAGAGGAGAAGCTCTTGGGAGGATCGCAGGTTGCGTGAGGGTAGGTAACGGGAGACCATGTCAGAGATGTATGGAGGGGACAGGTTGTGAATGGCTTTGTATGTCATGGTTAATATTTTAAACCGGGATCTCTGGGAAGCAGGGAGCCAATAAAGGGCTTGGCAGAGGGGGGAGACAGATGGATTATGCGGGCAGCAGAGTTCAAGATAGATTGGAGAGGTGCAAGGGAGGTATTAGGGAGGCCGGTGAGCAGGAGGTTGCAGTAATCGAGGCGGGAGATGATGAGAGCATGAATAAGGGTTTTAGCAGTGTCGTGGTCAAGGAAAGTGCGAATCCTATAGATGTTTTTGAGCTGGAGTCGGCAGGAGGTGCCGAGGGCCTGGATGTGGGGCTTGAAGGAGAGGGAAGAGTCAAGGATAACCCCGAGGCACTTGGCATGGGGGACTGGAGAGAGAGAGCAGTCGTTGACGACGATGGATAGGTCAGGTAGTGAGGGGGAGCGTCTTGGGGGGAAGACTATGAACTCTGCTTTGTCCATGTTCAGCTACAGGCAGTGTGGAATTTTGGATAGAAGGGAGGCGATGTCAGGACCAGACAGGTAGATTTGGGTGTCGTCGGCGTAGAGGTGATATTGGAGGCCATGGGACTCAATGAGTTGCCCTAGACCGAGATTGTAGATTGAGAACAGTAATGGTCCAAGAACCGAGCCCTGAGGGACCCCGACAGATAGGGGGTAGGGCGAGGAGGATGTGTGGGAGTGGGTGACGCTGAAGGTGCAGTCCGTTAAGTATGAGGAGATCCAAGAGAGGGCAAGGTCCGTGATGCCAAGAGATTCCAGGATCTGTAGTAGAAGGGAGTGGTCAACAGTGTCAAAGGCGGCTGACAAGTCGAGGAGGAGGAGAACAGAGTAGTGGCGCTTGCTTTTGGCAGTCAGTAGGTCATTTGTGACTTTAGTCAGGGCTGTTTCAGTGGAGTGGAGGGGTCGGAAGCCAGATTGCAGGCAGTCAAAGAGGGAGCAGGAGCACAATGGTGCACGGACTCTTAAATAACATTGTAGTGTCAGACCTCTGAGCACAGCCTAATGCTATGTGCTACTGTCCTCAGGTAGAAATTAAATATTCACACGCGTTTGTCTAATCAGAAATAATACATTATGATTGTGGCCACACAAATAAAAAGAACAACAACAAACACACAACAAAAAAACAAGTGTTGACATCACACAATTAATATGTAACAATTGTCACAAAATACATCATCAGAAAATAATTTACATAAAAATTGAATTAAAAAAAAACCAAAAAAAAACATCTACTACACTAACCTAAGCATAAACATAGGGTGAAAACAAAAATCAACACACATTCCACTGTGTTGACCCATGACCCAAACCCTACATCTCGTGGTCCTGCAAGGCCACCGCCCCAGGGCCATTGAAGTGGAAGCAGTAGCTGTCTCTGCTGCTCCTGGCATCCTGCTGATGTCGGCCTGCTCCAATGGCTGGATTGGCGCTATGCCAGGGTCGTTTGCACGCCACTCACCTGGCATGAGTTCCCCAGTTGCGGAGTTCACATAATCCACAAAACCTGCTGGCATGTATGATTGAGCATCCCTACGACGCAGAAAATTATGCAGCACACAGCAGGCCATCACTACTATATCGATAGATTCCAATTTCATATTTAAAGCAGTATGAAACACGCAGAATCTATTGGCCATGATCACAAACGCGTTTTCAACCACACAACGTGCCCGGGATAGGCGGTAATTGAAAATACGTTGCTCAGGGGTGATAGTCCTCTGGGGATATGGCCTCAGTAGGTTGGCGTGAAGTGGGAAGGCCTTATCCCCCACAAAGGCAAAGTTAAGATGTTCAGTGGTGTCATCATTTGGGGGTAAGTTCAGGCGGCCTCTCCGAAGGTCTTGACCAAAGGAGGTGTGTGCCAAACCCCCCATCAGACACACGCCAGTTCATCCCCATATTATTATAATAAGGGGTGTGACATGTGTCTACATTTTGATATATGTGCGACATGTAGGATGGAAGATAGCAGCTAGCATCACTGATGACTTGACATGCTGACATAGCACTTTTTGCCAGTATATGCACTGTCGATTAAGACTCTATGTTTTTAGCGTCAATACACGCCTAGGTAATCCACAATAGTAAAGGAGGTTTTTAAAATGATTCGCCTTGTATACATGCATTTTCTGATAATTCACAAGATGAAGAAGTCAATGCATGTAACATAGTAACATAGTAACATAGTTTTTAAGGTTGAAGGAAGACTTTAAGTCCATCTAGTTCAACCCATAGCCTAACATGTTGATCCAGAGGAAGGCAAAAAACCCCATGTGGCAACACTAAGCTCCACATTGGGGGGAAAAATTCCTTCCTGACTCCAGATATGGCAATCAGACTAATTCCCTGGATCAACGCCCTATCAAAGAATCTAGTATGTATAACTGGTAATATTATAGTTTTCAAGAAAGGCATCCAGGCCCTTCTTAAATGTTAGTAGTGACTCACTCATTACAACAGCATGTGGCAGAGTGTTCCATAGTCTCACTGCTCTTACAGTAAAGAATCCGCGTCTGTGATTATGATTAAACCTTCTTTCCTCCAGACGTAGCGGATGCCCCCTTGTCCCAGTCTCAGGCCTAAGAGTAAAGAGATCATTAGAAAGGTCTCTGTACTGTCCCCTCATATATATATACATTATTATAAGATCACCCCTAAGCCTTCATTTTTCCAAGCTAAATAACCCCAAGTTTAATAACCTGTCTTGGTATTGCAGACCCCTCAGTCCTCTAATGACTTTTGTCGCTCTTCTCTGGACCTGCACTAGTTCAGCTATGTCTTTCTTATACACCGGAGACCAGAATTGTACACAGTATTCTAAGTGTGGTCGCACAAGTGACTTGTATAGAGGTAAAATTATGTTCTCCTCATGAGCATCTATGCCTCTATTAATGCATCCCATTATTTTATTTGCCTTTGCAGCAGCTGCCTGACATTGGCCACTATATGTGAGTTTGTCATCTACCCATACACCCAGGTCTTTTTCAGTGACAGTTTTGCCAAGTGTTTTACAATTAAGCACATAATTATACCTTTTGTTTCCTCTGCCCAAGTGCATGACTTTACATTTATCCCCATTAAAGCGCATTTGCCATTTAGCAGCCCAAGCTTCTAGTTTACATAAATCCTCCTGTAATATAAAATTGTCCTCCTCTGTATTGATTACCCTGCAGAGTTTAGTGTCATCTGCAAATATTGAGATTCTACTCTGTACGCCCCCTACAAGGTCATTAATAAATATATTAAATAGAAGCGGGCCCAACACTGACCCCTGTGGTACCCCACTGTTAACTGTGACCCATTCTGAGTGTGTTCCATTAATAACCACCCTTTGTTTCCTATCACTAAGCCAGTTCTTAACCCACTTTCACATATTTTCCCCTATCCCCATTGCCCTCATTTTATGTATCAACCTTTTGTGTGGCACCGTATCAAAAGCTTTTGAAAAGTCCATATACACCACATCCACTGCATTTCCTTGGTCCAGTCCAGAACTTACTTCTTCATAGAAGCTTATTAGATTAGTTTGACAGGAACGGTCCCTCGTAAAACCATGTTAATAATTGGTCATGAGGTTATTTTTCTTCAGATACTCCAGTATAGCATCTCTTAGAAAACCCTCTAGGATTTTACGCACAGTAGAGGTTAAGCTTACTGGCCTATAATTTCCAAGTTCAGTTTTTGTTCCCTTTTTGAATATTGGCACCACATTTGCTATACGCCAGTCCTGTGGTACAGACCCTGTTATTATGGAATCTTTAAATATTAAAAATAATGGTCTATCTATGACAGTACTTAATTCCTGCAGCACTCTGGGGTGTATCCCATCCAGGCCCGGGGATTTGTCAATTTTAGTGATTTTTAGACAATGCCGTACTTCCTCTTGGGTTAAGCAGGTGACATTTAATTGAGAATTTTTGTTATCACTGATCATATTGTCTGTCAAGGGATTTTCTTGTGTAAATACTGTTGAAAAAAAGTCATTTAGCATATTGGCTTTTTCCTCATCCTCATCCACCATTTCACCCAGACTATTTTTAAAGGGGCCAACACCATCATTTTTTAGTTTCTTACTATTTATGTAGTTAAAAAATATTTTGGGATTCTTTTTACTTTCTCTGGCAATGAGTCTCTCTGTCTCAATCTTTGCTGCCTTGATTTGCTTTTTACAAATGTTATTTAATTTTCTGTATTTATTTAATGCCTCTTCACTACCTACTTGCTTTAATTCCCTAAATGCTTTCTTTTTGTCACATATTGCACCTCTTACCGCTTTATTTAGCCATAGTGGTTTCCTCCTATTTCTAGCATACTTATTCCCATAGGGTATATATTGTGCACAGGTCCTATTCAGGATGCTAATAAACATCTCCCATTTGTGTTGTGTACTTTTATGTCTCAGGACATCGTCCCAGTTTATTGCACTAAGATCATCTCTCAACCGTTGGAAATTTGCCTTCCTGAAGTTTAGTGTCCTTGTAGCCCCTCTACTACACGTCTTAGTAAAGGATACTTGAAAGCTTATTAAGTTATGATCACTATTACCCAAGTGACCTCCAACCCGTATATTTGATATGCGGTCCGGCCTGTTGGTTAATATTAGGTCCAGCAGTGCCCCCCTTCTTGTTGGGTCCTGAACCAGTTGTGAAAGGTAATTGTCTCTCATAGTCTTCAAAAACTTATTACCCTTGCTGGAACTGCAGGTTTCTGATTCTCAATGTATTTCAGGGTAGTTGAAGTCCCCCATAATAATAACTTCTCCCTGAGTCGCTGCTTCATCTATTTGCTTTATGAGGATATTCTCCTCCACTTCCATTATTGTTGGGGACTTATAACAAACCCCTATCAGTAATTTATTATTTTTTCCCCCTCCCCTTATCTCCACCCACAGAGACTCTACATTTCCATTAGATTCACCTATATTATCACGCAGGATGGGTTTTAAGGATGATTTTACGTATAAACATACACCTCCTCCTCGCCTATTTGTACGGTCATTTCTGAACAGACAATAGCCCTGTAAATTAACAGCCCAGTCATGGCTCTCGTCCAGCCAAGTCTCCGAAATCCCCACCATGTCATAATTATTTTCCAACAAAATCAATTTTAATTCCTCCATTTTGTTGGTGAGGCTTCTGGCATTAGTGTACATGCACTTTATGCATCTCTCTTTACCTCTATTCCTTCCTACTATATTGACTGTTCTAACCCCACCCCCCATGCCACCTCCAATTTTATTACTTGTGCCCAGGTTACTATTTACACTATCTTCCCCTCCTATACAATGAATACCCTCCCCCCCAATCCCTAGTTTAAACACTCCTCCAACCTTCTAGCCATTTTCTCCCCCAGCACAGCTGCACCCTCCCCATTGAGGTGCAGCCCGTCCCTAGCATAGAACCTGTAGCCAACAGAGAAGTCGGCCCAGTTCTCTAGGAACCGAAACCCCTCCTTCCTACACCAATTCCTGAGCCACTTATTTATCTCCCTAATCTCCCTTTGCCTCTCTGGTGTGGCACGTGGTACAGGCAGTATTTCAGAGAATACTACCTTGGAGGTCCTTGCCTTAAGCTTGCAGCCTAATTCCCTGAAATCATCTTTAAGGACCTTCCACCTACCTCTAACTTTGTCATTTGTGCCAATGTGCACCATGTCCGCTGGGTCCTCACCAGCCCCTCCCAGTAATCTGTCAACCCGGTCAGCGATGTGCCGGGCTCGAGCGCCAGGTAGGCAGCACACTGTTCGACGATCCCTGTCTTTGTGACAGATTGCCCTATCTATTCCCCTAATAATTGAGTCCCCCACTACCAGCACCTGTCTGGCCTGCCCTTCTCTCCTGTTTTTCCCCTTACTGGAGCAGACCCTCCTCTGGCTTTCAGAAGTCATGCCCTGCTGCAGCAGTGCTATCCCTGAACTCACACCCCCCTCATCTGCCAACATAGCAAATTTATTGGGGTGTGCCAGATCAGGGCTAGCCTCCCTGGCACCCTTCCCTCTACCCCGCCTTCTAACTGTCACTCAGCTGGCTACCTCACGGTCCTGCAGCTCCATACTACCATCCTCCCCCACATCTATCCCATTGAGCAGCTGGTCAGTGAGCAGCAGACTCCTTTCCATATTGTCTATGGATCTCAGCGTTGTCAGTTGTTCATTTAGATCCAGTATTTGGGCTTCCAAATGCACAATGTACTCACATCTCACACAGCAGTATGCACCCTCGACCGGCTGGTCAAGGAATGCATACATGTGGCAAGATGTACACTGGATGGCATTGCCAATCATGGAGCTCATTTCCTAATGGGGATTGCACCAGACAGAAATGATAAGTAAAAAGAAATGCAAAGTATTAATAAAATACAACCAGCAATTCAGTAAGTCCTCCCTTCCAAACTCCCTGAATCCAAAGTCACTGAAACACAAGTCACACACTTACTTCTGTCCGCACTTGCGCTCTGTCACACTCAGCTCATTTCACACTCGCTAAAAAATCAGATTTAAATCTTTTTTTTTTTTTTTTTTTTCCCCATAGCAGAAAATCAGCCTACAGCTCAGTGTACTTCCAAAGGACTGGAAGCCACAACCAGCTGCTTCTTATAAACCCTTAATTATGCACCCCCACCCTTAATTAACCCCTTGTAAGTATAGCTACACCACAGCTTTTAAGTGCAAATTAGTTAACCCTTTAACTTTCAGGTAGTAAAATAAGAGACTATAAACTTGTAGAGAGAAAAGAAAGTTAAGAAAGCCCAATAAAATTAAAAAGGTAGAAAAAACAAAACAAAACAGCAATTCACACAGGTATTTGTTGCAGGATTCCCAAACACCTCCTCACTGAATCACAAGTCACACACTTACTTCTGTCCGCACTAGCGCTCTGTCACACTCAGCTCGTTTCACACTCGCTAGAAAATCAGATTTAAATCTCTTTTTTTTTTTTTTCCACATAGCAGAAAATCAGCCTACAGCCCAATGTACTTCCAAAGGACTGGAAGCCCCAACCAGCTGCTTCTTATAAACCCTTAATTATGCACCCCCACCCTTAATTAAACCCTTGTAAGTATAGCTACACCACAGGTTTTAACTGCAAAGTAGTTAACCCTTTAACTTACAGGTAGTAAAATAAGAGACTATAAACTTGTAGAGAGAAAAGAAAGTTAAGAAAGCCCAATAAAATTAAAAAGGTAGAGAAAAAAAAAAAAACAGCAATTCACACAGGTATTTGTTGCAGGATTCCCAAACACCTCCTCACTGAATCTCAAGTCACACACTTACTTCTGTCCGCACTTGCACTCTATCACACTCAGCTCGTTTCACACTCGCTAGAAAATCAGATTTAAATCTTTTTTTTTTTTTTTTTTATCCCCTTAGCAGAAAATCAGCCTACAGCTCAGTGTACTTCCAAATGTAATGGTGTATGAACAAATAATCAAAGATGGCTCCTTTACCAGGGCCATCCAATCGGCATATAATACTAGCCACCAATCGCCATAGATGGGGAGCAGAAAACACAACCCACAGGCATGCCTATGGCCTTCATTGCGCAACCAGTGAAATGAAATCGCCAACAACATCGTTGCTGCGGCGTCACACTGCACGATCATGCCACATCGCTTATGCAACATCGCCCAGTTGAAGTGCGTCAACAAAAACCTGGTGATGTCGCTCCAGCGATTTATTGCAGTCGCATCGCCCTGTAACACGACACAATGCAATAACAATATCAACTGCAACTGACCACACCACGTGACTTTTGGGTGATATTGCAGGCGATGTTGTGACGAGATGAGCAAGTACTGCAAGAATCGGACTCGCTATACTCTCAACAAGTAGGTCCCGATACTCGTTACTCGTTGTGAGTATAGAGAGTCCAATGTCAGTGAATGGACGGGCGAGTACTTTCGCAGTGTATCTATATATACACTGCGAAAGTGCACTAAAAGTGAATAAAAGTTGTTAAAAAATAAAAAAATATCATACTCAACTATCCGATGGCTGCACCGGGACATCCAATCAACGCGAAGGACCTGTGAGTCTGACAGCCAATCAGATGGCTGGTAGCGATCTGTCCAATCAGATGGCCAGATGTCACAAACCACCTGATCACTACTAGCCACCTGATTGGCCAGATTGCCAGGTCTTGAACGTACATCAATGACCTGGCAATCTGGCCAATCAGTTGGCTGGTAGCAATCACATGGTTTGTGTTGTCTGGCCATCTGATTGGCTGTCAGACTCACAGGTCCTTCACGTTGATCGGATGTCTTCTTTGCCAGTCCCGATGCAGCCATCAGATGGGTGAGTATGATATTTTTTTATTTTTTAAAATCTTTTATTCACTTTTAGTGCACTTTCGCAGTGTATATATAGATAAATACACTGCGAAAGTTAAAGGACTACTCGCTACTCCCGAGTAATCACAAGAAACTCGGGGAGTAGCGAGTAGCCTGAATATCGTTACTATTCGGCGAGTACCAAATAGTAGCGATTCTACTCGCTCATCCCTAATTGCGACACGTAATGGTACCCTAAGTCCACATATACCTGGCTTGCTATAGGGGTCGGTGCAGCATGGCAGTGGAGTGGAATACAGGAAGCAGGAGCAGGGTCATTGCTGCAGGAAGTCGGTGGCTGTGGGATTACATATATCCACTATTAAAGAGAATGACCATTCACTTCTCCCCATGCCCATAATCCCAAATACCACTTGGCAAATAAGGCGACACCAATGAGTGGGCGGGATTATGAATCTGGGGATATTCATTTTTGATTAGCTGGCAGCTGATATTGTCGTATAACTGGGGGTGCATTGCATTGCTTACATGCCAAAGTCAGTTGCTGGCATAAGAAGAAGACACCGCGCATTGGGGGTGAGGCTGTTCGGTGAGTCAAATTACTTTGTGTGTGTTACAAAAATTCTCATACACAATGATGGGACAATGATGGTGGACATATACACCAGGATGGGCCCATGATGGGGATCATATATACCAGGATGGAGAACATATATACCAGGATGAAGAATACATATGGGGCAGGACTGTGGCTCAGTGATTAGCACTGTATGGTGGCTCTACAGTTAGCACTGAAGTTTTACAGCACTGGGGTCCTGGGTTCCAATCCCACCAACAACAACATCAGCAAGGAGTTTGTATGTTCTCCCCTTGTTTGATGAGGATGAGTTTCCTCCAGTTTCTTCATAAACGTAGGCCCCTTCACATCACGATTTTTGTGCATCCATGGCTATCCGTTGTAAAACTGATAGCCGATTTGGCCCCATGTTCCCTAAAGGCACTTATCGGCATGGATTGGTGCTTAAAGGGATCCTGTCATCTTCAGAAAGCCACCTAAGCTACAAAAATATGTCCCTGCAGCATCCTATGACTATTTTCACACTCCTTTAGTCTCCTAAATGCTTCCTGTCAAAATACATAAAAACGTTTTTATACTCACTCATTAGCCATGATAATGAGTAAGGACCATATTCTTTAGCCCTTAGGGCATGTTTGTTTTCTGCCTTTGGCGTCATAAAATCACACCCTTTTATTCATGTTCTATGCAGGCCTTGCCTGCTTTCCACGTCGCTTGCTGGGCATGAAATGACACAAATCGCGTCATTTCCGGTTGGGTGACGTCAGTACACCCACGGCGCTCGTTCGGCTTCAAGCACTGCAATGCGCATGCGTGCTTGAGGCAGAACACCTTCCTCCGCTCTCACACCACGCATCGTCCCCTTCTCCAGGCGGCACAATATGCAAGCGACAGCAGCGCGCCGTAGTCATGGGCATGCTGATATCAGCTGCTGGAATTTGATTGGCTAGCGGCATGTATTGCAGTGCAGCACGTCAGCAGGTTCTCTGTGTCACAATACGTTTCAGTTTAATGTGCATCCAAGGATATACAATACATCCAATTGAAATAATTGGCGTTGTCGGAGAGCCCCCCCCCCCCATGTCTGGGCCCTGATACAGCTGCAAAGGTGATATGTCTGACCCTGATGAGACTGAACATTGTAATGTAGGCTACCATACAGCTATCAGATGGCTTAGCCTGGGCTAAATGATTAAAACAGCATGGGAGTTAAAGGGGATGTCCAGGACTTTCAGTATTGTTTTTTTTTTTACTTAGCTGCAGATGTTCAGATGCAGATATTGGGGAACAAAGAACAGTTAGTGCTTTGTGAAAGGTAGCACTACAGCCTAGTGCTGCTTTGTGTTTTACACACAGCACCACAATGGCACCAAAAAAATTGCCATGAGGTTTATTATTACGTGCGCCAGTCACCACACAAGAAAGCGGTGCTGGCTGCGTGTCAGTTGTGCAGTACCAGGCGTGCTATTTGTTGTGAACACAGCAACACAACGGCACAAAAAATTTGCCCTGAGGTTTAAGGTGAAATTATTACGCGTGCCAGTCACCACACAAAACAGCGGTGCTGGCTGTGTGTCAGTTGTGCAGTACCGTGCGTGCTATTTGTTGTGAATACAGCACTGCAATGGCACAAAAAAATGTCCCTGAGGTTTAAGGCTAAATATTACACGCGCGCCAGTCACCACACAAAACAGCGGTGCAGGCTGTGTGTCACTTGTGCAGTACCGTGCGTGCTATTTGGTGTGAACAAAGCACTGCAACGGCACAAAAAAATTGTCCTGAGGTTTAACGTGATATATTACGCACACCAGTCACCACACAAGACAGCACTGCTGGCTGCGTGTCACTTGTGCAGTACCATGCGTGCTATTCAGTGTGAACACATCAACGCAATGGCAAAAAATTTGCCTGCAGGAGTAAAGGTGACCCCAAAAATAGCTGGGAAAACTGTCACTACTCCCTGACCTTATACTTTCAGCTCTGAGAAGAGCTGAAATATTGCTGACTATACTATGTGGTACTGTAACGCTCCTACCTGTCTCCCTGCACTACAGTCACCTAGTACTACAATACTGGCAGCTCTCACAAGAGCTTTTGGGTTTTAGGCTGTGGTCACAGTTTTTTTGGTGCCTTTTAAAAACGCATGCTTTTTTACATGCGTTTTTCATGTCAGCATGAGTTTTTTAAGGTCTCTGATGGCTCCCTGCGTTTTTGGCTGCGTTTTTGAATCTGCAAGTAAAAATAGTGCTTGTAGTATTTTTTTGAGCGTTTTGAAAAACGCATGCGTTTCTGGAAACGCATGCGTTTTTTTTAACATGGGCTCCTATGGGAAACGCATGCGTTTTTGAATGGCACTAATTGTACATGCGTTTTTGCATGCGTTTTCCATAAGGCCCCTTATTAAAAAAACGCATGCGTTTTTGGATATGCTCCAAAAACGCATGGGACAGTCACACATGCTTTTTAGTTATTAGGGCATGCGTTTTTTAACATGGGGGCCTATGGGTGCGTTTTTTACATGCGTTTTTGAAAACGCAGGTCTCCAAAAATGCATGTGAAAAATGGTACTGTGACCCCAGCCTTACAGAGGATTTCTGGATGATTTGCACAAGAACAACTCTCCCTAGCAGGTGCTCACACTCTCCCTACACTAGCTGTGTTCTGCATGCAATGTGCAGAAAATGGCCGCGACAGGTCTTATATAGAGCCTATGAGTCATAGGCTATGACTCATGTGTGAGTACAGGAGTGGGACCTCGGTTCAGGATGCACATGAGTGGAACTTCCCCTGGTGTTGGTACTCGAACCCTGCCTTGTGCAGGTCATCCCAGGCAGTGACTGTTCCCTATGGTACGTGAGCAGTGGACTTCTACATAGATTTGGGCGAACAAATCATCAGCGTGCTTGCATCGAAGGAACCTTTGCTTTCCGGCAGCCCTAATTTGTCCTCTGGGCTGTTTCCTGTGAGTGGGTTAGAGCGGATGCTGTGGAGAGACTTTATGAATTTCAGGCAAAGCACAATGGTATGGGAAGGACAGCACAAGAGTGTTGAGGTATCGGAACAGCAAGAGCAGTCTGCACTAAATTGTATTACAGTAATTTCCCGAAGTATGTAACGTTCAAGAATTTTGCCCGTGATGTCTCTATTCTGTGGGAGTCACGTGATGATGCAAGTAAAAGACTGTTTATAAAAGAAATGGCCTCTTTGTCTGCTCTAACCCTCGCCGAGCGTGAAAATGAACCAAACTGTTGCACTGGGGTGCCAGCCGGGGTGTGCTCAGCTAAACCTGGGCTGCTCCACAGCCGAGACTTAGCCTCGCCTGCCACGATTGCCGAGGCCTTCACGCAATGCCCCGGCCCCTCCTACACCTAGAAATGTCATGGGTTGTTCCTGTATGTCAGGAAAGTTGGTAGTGTTGCCAGGGTTAACTGCAGAGCCGGCCACAGTGGGGTGAGAATTAAAAGATTACAGAAGGGAAGTTTGTTGCTGATTTAGGCAGTTGGAGTTGATTGTAGTGTGTGGAGCAAGCAAAGCAGAAAGGATTGAAACTAAAGGAATGCAAGTGACAAGTCTGGAGATACAAGGTTAACTCTCAAGAGGCAAGAGATACAGTAAGGAGACTCCTACAGGCAAGCATGTGAAGAAATGCAGAGACAGTGTTGGCCAGCGTAGTACAGGGAAATTTAAAGAGAAAATGTTGCCCAGTTGTGAATCACTGGCACAAGGTATCTGGCTACAGGAGCATCCCTAAAAACAAGTAATGAAGTACAGAGGTGACTAGTCATAGCATTATACCTGGACTAGGCATCGGTAGGAGGACATACAGACAGCTACCCCAGAGGTGTAAAGTCATGGCATTACACCTGGACTCATGTGACTAGTTGCCAGTAAAGTGTAGAGCCAGCAGTCAATTATTTAAGAAAATACTTAATAAGAAAAGTCGGTCTTTGTTAGAGCAATATGTGGAAGAAAAATGCTTTGTAAAAACCTGTGTTTGAAGTAGATTACAAGTAAAGAGCCTGAAGTTTTACCACCGTGTTGGGAACTGTATCTGTACAATGGAGGAGAAGCAGGAGGCCTCAGGTAAACATTTATTATTATTATTATTATTATTTATTTATATAGCGCCATTAGGTTCCATGGCGCTTTACATGAGGATAACGGGGACAAGAACAAGTACACTAAATCTAGGCGATCAGGATGTACAGGTACAGGAGGGGCAGGGACCCTGTCCACGAGGGCTCACAGTCTGAGGGGTGGGTTAGGATACAGTAGGATGGGGGAATGTCAGGTATGGGGCGGTCGCCTGGGTCTCATGGCAGGTTGTAGGCTTTACGGAATAGGTGAGTCTTCATGTGACACTTGAAGCTTCTAAGGGTAGGAGAGTGTCTGACGTGTTCGGGCAGGGAGTTCCAGAGTAAGGCAGATGCCAGGGACAAGTCCTGCACTCGGTTGTGCGAAGAGGTGATGAGGGGGGAGCAGAGGAGGAGTTCTTGGGAGGAGCGGAGGTTGCGTGAGGGTAGGTATCGGGAGACCAGGTCGGAGATGTATGGTGGGGCCAGGTTGTATATGGCTTTGTACGCCATGGTTAGTGTTTTGAATTGGGATCTCTTGGAGGCGGGGAGCCAGTGAAGGGCTTGGCAGAGGGGGGAGACAGGGGAGTAGAGGGAGGACAGGTAGATTAGTCGGGCAGCGGAATTGAGGATAGACTGGAGAGGTGTGAGGGAGTTAGCCGGGAGGCCATTGAAAAGGAGGTTGCAGTAGTCAAGGCGGGAGATGATAAGTGCATGAATGAGTTTTTTAGCGGTGTTGTGGGTGAGGAAGGACCGAATCCGTGAGATGTTCTTGAGCTGGAGCCGGAGGGATGTGGTGAGGTCCTCGATGTGGGCTTGAAGGATAGGGAGGAGTCAAGGATTACCCCGAGGCACTTGGCTTGGGGGACTGGGGAGAGGGCACAGTCGTTGACGCAGATGGATAGGTTGGGAAGTGGGGGGGAATTTCTTGGGGGGAAGACTATGAATTCAGTTTTGCCCATGTTGAGTTTAAGGAAGCTAGCAGAGAAGAAGGATGAGATGGCGGAAAGGCATTGTGGGATTTTGGAGAGTAGGGAGGTGATGTCAGGGCTGGACAAGTAGATTTGGGTGTCGTCGGCGTAGAGGTGGTGCTGGAGGCCGTGGGACTCAATGAGTTGCCCTAGGCCGAGAGTGTATATGGAGAAAAGTAGGAGTCCCAGGACCGAACCTTGGGGGACTCCGACAGAAAGGGGGTAGGGTGAGGAGGAGGTGTGGGAGTGGGAGACGCTGAAGGTCCGGTCCGCTAGGTATGAGGAAATCCAAGAGAGGGCAAGGTGGGTGATGCCGAGGTATTCCAGGATCCGGAGAAGAAGGGAGTGGTCAACCGTGTCGAAGGCAGCAGACAGGTCAAGGAGGAGGAGGATGGAGTAGTGGTGTTTGTTCTTGGCGGTCAGTAGGTCATTGGTGACTTTGGTCAGGGCTGTTTCGGTGGAATGGAGGGGTCGGAAGCCGGACTGTAGGCGGTCGAAGTTGTAGCACGAGGAGAGGTGAGAGGACAGTTCGGAGTGGACGTGCTGTTCAAGTAGCTTAGAGGCGAATGGGAGAGAGATATGGGGCGATAGTTAGAGACAGAGGTAGGGTCAAGTGAGGTTTTTTTTAGGATGGGCGTGATTATGGCGTGTTTGAAGGCCGAGGGGAAGGCGCCAGTGCTGAGTGATAGGTTAAAGAGGTGGGTGAGGGCTGGGATGAAAATGTAGGTGTGGTTGGGAATGAGGTGGGATAGGAGCGGGTCGTGGGCGCTGGTGGTGAGGTGTGATTTTGACAGGAGGGAGGAGAGTTGGTCTTCAGTTATGGGGGGGAAGTGGCTGATGGAGGAGGGCAGTGTAGGTGGGAGGGGGAGTTGTGGGGATAGTGGACCGAAGCTGTTTCTGATCTTGTCGATCTTCTCCTTGAAGAAGGTCGCAAAGTCTTCAGCAGAGATGAGGGGAGAAGGGGGAGGAGCAGGCGGGCAAAGTAAGAAGTTGAAAGTTTTGAAGAGCTGTTTGGGGTTGTGGGACAGAGAGGTTATTAGGGATGAGAAGAACACTTGCTTGGCAGTAGCAAGTGCCGTCTTGAAGTCAGTGATGGATTGCTTGAACAGAGCAAAGTGCTCGGAGGTGTGGGACTTTTTCCATCTCCTCTTGGCGACCCTGGACGCCCGTCTCAGGTTTTTAGTGAGGGTGGTGTGCCAGGGTTGCCTGTTAATGCGTGGAGCATAGAGAGTGAGGGGGGCGGCTAGGTCGAGAGCGTTCGTTATTGTGGTGTTGTATAGGGTGGTGGCAATGTCAATGTCGTCAGCGGAGGTTATGTCGGTGAGAGGGAGGAGGGATTCAGAGAATAAAGGAAGATCAAGATCTTTTAGGTTTCGGCGAGGGTGATCAAGTTTGTGGAGATGGGGTAGTGTGGCAGGGGAGGAGAGGGCGGAGAAGGTCAAGAGATGGTGATCAGACAGTGTGAGTTCCGAGGTTGTGAGGTTAGAGAGGGAGCAAAGGTGAGTGAAGATGAGGTTAAGCGTGTGGCCTTGTTCGTGGGTGGGAGAGGAGGACCATTGGGAGAGCCCTAGGGAAGTGGTCAGGGAAAGAAGATTGGAGGCGGCTGTCAATGGGGATATTGAAGTCGCCCATGATGATGGTGGGGATGTCAGCGGAGAGGAAATGAAGTAGCCAGGTGGTGAAGTGGTCAAGGAAGGAGGCGATGGGTCCGGGGGGGGCGGTAGATGATGGCTAGTTGGAAGTTGCAGGGGGAGAAGATTCGGACCGAGTCGGCTTCGAAGGAGGGGACAGTGACGGAGGGGGGCATGGGGATAGGGCTGAAGGCGCAGGAGTTGGACAGAAGTATGCTGACTCCACCGCCATGTTTGCCAGAGGGACGGGGTGTGTGGGACAGGCTGAGGCTGCCGTAGGATAGTGCAGCAGGGGAGGCCGTGTCGGAGGGGGTGAGCCAGGTTTCGGTGAGGCCAAGGAATGACAGTTTCCTGGAGATAAAGAGTTCGTGGATGTCAGGGAGTTTGTTGCACACTGAGCGGGCATTCCAGAGTGCGCCGGGTAGAGTGGTAGGTGGGGCATGGGTTGGGGGAATGGGTCTGATGTTGGTGGGGTTGCGAGGGCTGGTGGTGATGAGTTTGCGAGGGTTGGCAGTGGGTCGTGGGATGAAGGTTGTTGTGGGGATGTGGTGGGGGGGCCAGGATTGGGGGAGATATCACCGGCAAGAACGAGGAGTAGACAGAGGGTTAGCAGGAGGGAGCATGAGAGCTTGCGAGGTGGGCGTGCTTGTTTTTTGATTGAGGATTGAAAGTGAATGAAAAGGTCGGTGAAGTGGGTGAGGTGGTTCGGCAGGATGGAGGGTGAGAGCAGTATTTCGTTGCTGGGAGGGGGTATAAGTGGGGGTAGTAGGAAGTGGAGAAGGATGGGAGTGAGAGTGAGGAGTAGCGGGAACATTGCGTATGGAGAGCAGGGAGTGAGTGTGGTGGCAGGGGTCAGAAGCAGAGGGGGGAAAGTTGTGGTAGTGGGTGAATGGTCATCAGTGGGGAGCGGTCACAAGATGAGATGATGACCGGGGATGAGATGCAAGGCGAAGGGTCGGTTGGATAGGCCGGATGGGGCAGTTGGGGGATCGGTCGAGGCAGTTGGGGTTGACAGAGGCGGTTGCGGGGTTGGCTGATGGAGCGGCCGTGGGACAGGTGAGGCAGCGGGGGGTCAGGTGAGGCATCCAGAGGTCAGTCCGGGGTGGGATGCCATCAAGGTATGAGCTACAGTCCAGGGAAGATGTGGCTGGGGACGAGATCTAGCAGTCCGGGACAGGATGGTGGAGCCGAGGACGAGGTGATACAGCCAGTATGGGGAGAAATAGTAGTCAAGAGGAGGTAAGATGGCTGGGCAGGATGGGTGGAGAGATGACTAGTTCCTTACTTGTTGGCGGGTTTTAAGGAGTTAATATGAAATGAAGTAGTAGGGGGTGGTAGTGAATAGAAGAGAAACATTGTGGTGGCTTTATATTCCTTTACCTGCCAGTCTTTTCCAGTCCATTTCTAGTCTATTTCTAAGTATTGTACTTAGAAAATGTACTTTGAAAGATGTAGTTTGAAAGACACATGGATCAGACAAGTCTGGATCAGACTTGTGGTTCTGAATATATCTGCAGCTAAAGATGAATCAGGTGTGGATGAGGGGGTGGGTGGGGATGAACTGACCACATACTCAGAGTGAAACAAAGGTAATAAAAATTGGGGAGGGGCCGGAGTAGTCACTCCAAGTCATGGAAGAGTGATCATGAGGAATGAGAAAAAGCAAAAAACATGATAGGTAAGAAAATATAACATATATAGAGATTAAATGCACAGTACACAGACAGTCAGTCCAGGAAAGCTGAGTAGATCACAATGCATATCCAACACAGATTAAATGCACAGTACACAGACAGTCAGTCCAGGAAAGCTGAGTAGATGATCACAATGCGTACCCAACACAGATTAAATGCACAGTACACAGACAGTCAGTCAAATGTTGTCTGTGACGTGCTGACATGTTGAGGAAAGTGGGCCCCTTGTCTATGACTACCGTCCTGTGCAAGTTCACATACTGAAAGTACTGGACAACCCCTTTAACTCCCATGCTGCTTTAATCACTTAGCCCAAGCTAAGCCATCTGATAGCTGTATGGTAGCCTACATTACAAGGTTCAGTCTCATCAGGGTCAGACATATCGCCTTTGCAGCTGTCTCGGGGCCCAGACATGGGGGGGGTCGCCGACAATGCCAATTATTTCAATTGGATATATATCCATGGATGCACATTAAACTGAAATGTATTGTGACACAGAAAACCTGATGACGTGCTGCACTGCAATACATGCTGCTAGCCAATCAAAGTCCGGGGGCTGATATCAGCATGCCTATGACTACGGCACGCTGCTGTCGCTTGCATGTTGTGCCGGCTGGAGAATAGTCTGTTTTTGTATTGTGGGAAATATTATACCAAGGATGGGCCCAAGATGAGGCACAATATATGAGGAAGGGGACCAGAACGAGGCACATTATACCAGGATGGGTTTGGGGTGGGTCTCAGATTATAACACAGATGGGCCTGGGATGGGGGAAAATTCAAGGCAATGAACCAGGATGAGGCACATTATACCAAGAAGGGGAACAGGATCGGACATATTATACTAAGAAGGGGACCAGGATGGGACACATTATACCAGGATGAGTTTAGGATGGGTCTCACATTATACCATATTATCCAGAAAGTAGATCAATATGGGGCCATTATACGAAGAAGGGGACCAAGATGGGGCATATTATCCTAGAAATTAGATTAAAATGGGGCCATTACACCAGGAAGAGGACCAGGATGAGGCACATTATACCAGTAAACGAAAAAATATATGCAATAAATATATTATATATGGGTGCAGTCTGTAACTGTATTGACCAAAATACATCAAAAACACAATTTTTATTCAAATATGATTAAGGATATAATTACACAGCAACTCCATTGTTATAAGTGATTTGTCATCCTATCCTTGAGTGCTTGGTAATTTTATAACTGACCAGTAGATGGCAATACAGTAAAGATGTGAGACGTAAAAAGATTGATAAGTAATTCTACCTTTTGAGATTACCGTGGATCTTTCACTCATAATATTTAATTTGTCGAGATGGCAGAAAAACATCAAGACGTCCCTCCAGCCTGCCCTAAGACCCTAAGGGTTGGCGATTCAGTTTGACATGGTGCCACATGAGGGCCTGGGACAATTTTGGAGGGTTGAACCAATTAACTGAACTTAATTAAACTCAATATATATTGTAATTTTTTTTTACGAAACTGTAAACTATAAGATTTTGATCAGATGTTTACACTGGTAAGAATACAGATTACCGTATATACTCGTGTATAAGCCGACCCGTGTATAAGCCGACCCCCCTAAAAACTGGGAAAACGTATTGACTCGAGTATAAGCCGAGGGTGGACTCCAGCACAGGTATACAACCCCCAGCAGTGAGGTATACAGTCCCCAGCAGTGAGGTATACAGGCCCTCCCAGTGGTATACAGGCCCCAGTAGTATGGTATACAGCCACCAGGACAGGTATACAGCCCCCAGCAGTGAGGTATACAGGCCCCCCCAGTGGTATACAGGCCCCAGCAGTATGGTATACAGCAGGCCCCCAGTGGTATACAGCAGGCCCCCAGGGGTATAAACAGGCCCCCAGGGGTATTCAGCAGGCCCCCAGGGGTATACAGCAGGCCCCAGGGGTATACAGCAGGCCCCCAGGGGTATATACAGCAGGCCCCCAGGGGTATATACAGCAGGCCCGCAGGGGTATATACAGCAGGCCCCCAGGGTATATACAGCAGGCCCCCAGGGGTATATACAGCAGGCCCCCAGGGGTATATACAGCAGGCCCCCAGGGGTATATCCAGCAGGCCCCTAGGGGTATATACAGCAGGCCCCCAGGGGTATATACAACAGGCCCCCAGGGGTATATACAGCAGGCCCCCAGGGGTATATACAGCAGGCCCCTAGGGGTATATACAGCAGGCCCCCAGGGGTATATACAGCAGGCCCCCAGGGGTATATACAGCAGGCCCCCAGGGATATATACAGCAGGCCCCCAGGGGAATACAGCAGGCCCCAGTGGCACTCGCCCCCCCATCATGTGAAGAGCCCCCCACACTTTGCAGAGCCCCCCACGCTGCATTTTCTTACCATCCAGGGTCTTCTTCACCGCGGGTCCTGCAGTCCATCCTCGCGCGGTGTTCCCGGTCTCATGTGACCCGGCGGTCGCAGTGGAATGACGTCATCACGCCGGGTCACATGAGACCGGAACACAGCGCGCGATGATGACTGCAGGACCCGCAGTGAAGAAGACTCTGGATGGTAAGATAATGCAGTGGGGGGGGGCTCTGCAAAGTGTGGGTGGCTCTTCACATGATGGGGGGGCTAGTGCCACTGGGGGGCTGCCTGTATACACTGGGAGGCTGTATGCATGGCTCCCCCTGCCGCTGTGATGGGCGGGGGGAGCCGTGCATATCTAATGAGCGGCCCCACGTGACGGGCCGCTCAGTCAGCAGCCTCCCCTCGCCTCCTCCAGCCTCCCCACCATAGGATTACTGTATTGACCCGTGTATAAGCCGAGGGGGTGACTTTTCAGCCCAATTTTTGGGCTGGAAAACTCAGCTTATACACGAGTATATAC
Organism: Allobates femoralis; assembly: GCA_033576535.1. NCBI lineage: Eukaryota > Metazoa > Chordata > Amphibia > Anura > Aromobatidae > Allobates > Allobates femoralis. The sequence goes on from JARQOC010000001.1 coordinate 66,919,017, forward strand.
GGTACTATAAGCTTTATAGTGAAATGTATTAGCAGCCAAATATATGTTACCCATACTGCAAAACAAACATATTTTTACTACTGTTAATAAAATGTTATGTTAAAAAGAAAATTAATTATCAATGTATAGATTGGGTTTTGGACCCAGAGGAAAACTCAGTCTGTCTTCGATGTGAAAAAGTGCGTTGAAGTCTTGTTGAATGTCTGATGATATGTGAAGGCTAGGAGGTGATTATCAGTGAGAGAGGATCTATATCTAGATTTGTAAAAAGGTCATTACTGAAAATATTTATGCAATAGCCCTAGTTATGGGACACTTTCCATCCACTGCTATCCACCCCCACGCAGCGTCCACAGCCGATAGAATGACCACAGATAACAGGGCTCGGGGATAACAGCTGCTTTACTTCATCAGAATGGGGAGATATAACAAGGAGTGATTCTTTATAGTTTAGGTTAGAATCTGACATGAAATTGAGGTTCTGGCGCTTTGAGAACCCATGTTATTTAAGTGTGACACTAGTACATAGTGACAAGGAAGTTCAGAGGTTTTTTTTGGTGGCATAAAAGTAGGGTTGTATGGCAAGAGTATTTACAGACCTGGTGTCCTGTATCCATTTCACAGCTTGTCACACCGTGGTCCATGCAGAAAATATACTTGAAGCAAGTAGCGAATATATACGGTGAAGCGGGTGACTCTCCATGTCCTTAACACGTGGGCAATAGGTTTTTCCATACAGATTTAGTGCGACCTAATGCTGGAGAAGCATGGGTTAATCAGGACAGTCTAGGACCCAGGGTTAAAAAGGGTTAAAAGTCTTTAACCATCTTAGCTGTAGAAGTCAGAGGAATATCCTAGGTGTTAGGCCTTGCTGTAAATGTTGATAGGAAGAGAAGGATGGACCTCCAGGTATGGAGCCTGGAGGAGGTGAGGACACCCCTCACAAGAGGTCTGCTCTGTGTCACATCTTGTACCAGACTCCTTTGGGGACTTTCCAGATCTTTGTCTTGTCTAGACGGAGACTGGAGGTAACTCCTCCTATTAATCCTTATGACATTGTAACTGGTCAATAGAATAGACGCTCAATTCTGTGTCAGGTTGTACATTGTGAGATTAATATGAATCATGCATTTAACCAGCAGATGGTGCTAGAACACAACAAACGAAAAGGCATTAAAATATAAGCTAAAGGTGACTGCAAAAAGATATCTACAGCTTATCAATGATATGGAATAAATTTAGAGAGGTAACTAAGGAATGAGCTGCAGTGTAAAGGGTTACTCATGGTCCAGGGGTACTTAAAGGGCCAGACATAATCTGCATTATATTTGTTCACATTTGTAGGTAGATCAAAAGAGAACAAACATCTTCTGAGTCCTCATGTTTGGAAAGTTCTCTTCTTTAAGATAAGAAAAAAAATTCCTGCAGTGATATTGATCTAAAGTATCCAGTATTGAATCAGACTGCAGGTCAATCAGATCTATCTGATTATGGTCAACACTGCAGGTAAAGGGAGAAAAAAAATTGCATTCATTCTCAACTGATTTTAACCCCTTCACCCCTGGCTGATTTTCTGTTTTTCCCTCCCCTTCTTCCAAGAGCCATAGCATTTTTATTTTTCCATCAATATAAACATATGGTTGCTTGTTTTTTGCAGGATGAGTTGTACCTTTGAATTAAATAATTTATTTTACCTTATAGTATAGGAAAATGGGACTGAAATTCCACATATGGTGAAATTATAAAAAAAATGACATGTGTTTTGTTTTTTTCATTCACCATGTTCATCATATGGTAAAACTGACGTGACGGTGTGATGCCTCGGGTCAGTACGAGTCCATAGATACCAAACATGTTACTTTTACTGTTATCTAAGTGGTAAGAAAAATTCAGAAGTTATAAAAAAAAAGAATTGCACTTATGCTCCATTTTCAGAGATCCATACATTTTTCTGAATCTGGGGCTGTGTGACAGTCTATTTTTTGCGTCTTGAGCTGACATTTCTAATGATACCATTTTGGGGTAGATTCGCTGTTTTGATCGCCCGTTATTGCATTTTATTGTAATATTGTAGCGACCACAAAAACATAATTTTGGTGTTTGGACATTTCTTTCCATTATGCAGTTTACAGATCTGATAAATTGATTTTATAGATCGGGCATTTCTGAACATGGTGATACCAAATGTGTGAATTATTTTTTGGTAATTTATTTATTTACAATAGGGCAAAAGGAGGGTGATTTGAACTTTTATGTTTTTTTTCTTCATATTTTGTAAAAATGTTTAAATGTTTTTTTACTTCAACCGCCCCCTAGGGGACTTAAGCACTACAGTGTGCGATTGCTTCTCCTGTGTACAGATGAGCTGCTGCATATCTGTGCTTAGGAAAAATGATCCGGGGTCATCACATGACTCTGGGAATGTCAAGGTAACAGATTAAGGTTCTGTGCTTGCATCACAAGAGCTCCGATGCTGGCAGGGAATACTGTGATCCCTGCCGCGGTGATTTAGATTACAGTGTCAGGGTAACAGCACGATTCAAAGGGTTAACAGCATTGATCTGATTGCTGATCCCTTCGGTGTTGTTAGCTTCACATGTCAGCTGATTAGCTGACATGTAAAGGGAATAATGCGAGCTCATCGCGTAAGCTCTCATCAGAGGGAAGGACATGGCCAAGGCCTTTGGTCTTGAAGGTGTTAAATCTTAAAAATCTCCTTGAAAATTCACCATGTTGAATTTCCCAGTGCTCCTAACATGGATGAGTATTAGAGTTGACAATATTTCTTATGGACACATAGTAAAACGATTATAATTACAGTAAAAATTATCTGTATGAGTTTTTTCAGTTTATAAAAAATTTGTGAACATCAGGAATTTTTCGACGGTTGGCATCGCAGTAATCAGATGATGTTGTGGTTTCCTTGAGTGCTTTCTCATGAAATCCTTTACCAAGCTTTTATACCATGATGGGGCACATTATACATGGGAATGGACCAGGATGGGGCACATTAAACCAGGAAATAGACAATGATGGGGCTTATAATACCAGGAAGGGGACCAGGAGGTGGTACAATATCCCAGGAAGGGAAACAGGATGGTTTATTATACCAATAATGGAACCAGGATGGGACACAGTATCCAAGGAGATAGATCAAGATGGGGCTCATTATACCAAGGGACCAGTATGGAGCACATTATCCACAGAAATAGACAAGGATGGTGCAGACAACGTTTTCCTGTGCGCTCAGTTAAAGCACACATCCTGAGGCTCTGTGTGTGGCCGTATCCAAGGTAAACTACAGGTTATTATGGAGCAGCATTGCTGAGTAGCGATCGACGTTAACGCTATGCGCTACAGCAGGCTTTGCTATGTGTTTACCAGATCCGGGAAGCGTGGGTCACCCTCCAAGTGTGACCCTAGCCTTATTTTTATATTCTATCATTATGAATGCTGTGAAATGCATTGACATTAGCTGTCCCAGGCCAAATGAATGAATTTCACTATTTTCCATTCACAAGCTGCGTATTTTACGCATCCACTTTTGGGCTGAAAAGCAGGTCCATAATAAGAATGGACATGTTAATTATTGGGTGCTTTCTTTGCTGCACTTTTACTCACCTCACCGCACTCCCATGGAGATCTCAGCGCATACCGATGCTGTAGGACTTTTGGAGGACCCTGGAGAGCACCATGTGACCGAGCGACATCACCAGATCATATGATGGCTGCAGGGTCCTAGAGGCAGCGCTTGCTGTGGCCTCTGGGGATGAGGAGAGATCGCCAGTGGTCACCAGGGAGCATGGCGAGGTGAGTAAGCACAGGCGAATAACGCAGCGGCGTTCACATACAGAACACTGCGCTTTGCACAAAAAACAAACAGATCCTCACAAAACTCAGCAATAAGCTGTGTGTGAACGTAGCCTAAAGGTCGTACCAGATAGAGAAGAAACAACAACTAATCAGAAGACACATGAGTATTAAGTCACTGGATGTAAAAAGTTAGCAGCACAGTGAAACTGCACATGGATACAGGAAAGCAGCCTTATTATGTACAGTATAGCACAGTACCTCAGTATATATTGTCATCAATCCTACTTTTAGGCTACACACGCTGCATATTAGCAGGGCTTTTTTGCAGCGTTTTGCGGCATGCACACACCGTACTTTTTCGGCTGTGATTTTCCAGAGCCCATTTTATAATGTGGACTATGAAAAAAGCACGCTGTTAAAGGCGCAAAGAGTTGACATGTTAATTCTTTTCGTGGATGCGCTTTGCAGTAAAAGCACGTCTGCAAAAATACACATCGTCTTAACGCATTTCAGCAAAAGCCATTGATTTTTTTGGAACGCGTTTCCAGCGATGCGTGTCACTGCATTTACGCAAACGCTAAAAAGCGCTGCGTAAATGGTGAAATATGCAGCGTGTGAATGTAGCTTACAAACACGATACCAAATAAATTATGTTTAGGGGGTTTTTTTTCCCATTTATTTTTTGAATTTGGAAAAGTGGGGTGATCTAAACTTCCATAATTTTTAATAGTATTTAAAATATTTTTTAAAATAAATTTTTACCTTATATTTTAGCCACCTAGAGCACTTGAGGTTACTTGATGATCAGATGTCTGTTTTATTCCTTGGTATGGCAGTTTCAGTTCTGGTCCTGAGTTCGACACTGACTGCTCATTTCATTAGCTAAGCCTGATGAATAGATGTAGATATGGGTTGGTTTAGCTATGGAAATGGGCAGTCAGCGTGCCCCCTGTACCCACAGCACTAGCTAGGGGCCAACACAGTTTAGTGTCAAGTACAGAACTGGAATTGGAGCTTCTGAATCTAGAATTGCACAGGATAGAAGATAATAGGGGAACCAGTATTTTTTTTTTTAACTTACTTTTTACCTACGGTACTTACTTTTAAACTTGCTTATAAAGCTGGCAAAACCACTCTAACAATAGCAAATTTAACAAAAGGATCGTGGCCCAACCATCAGCAAAAAGCCTCAGCAAGGACATATGAATCAAAAAAGACGATCTCTTAGGAGCGCCGAAGGATACAGATAATGGAGGATTCTTATTTAATCAGACCTTTATTATACGTCCCTTAAGTAGCACAGACAACGCGTTTCGACTGTCAGGTGTATAAGAGATCCATTACACAAGAGATCTTCATCAGGTGTATAAGAGATCCATTACACAATTACTACATATATGGTATATAGACCATTGTAATTAGCTGCTCAATCTCAATTGGTCAACCATTCATTGAAAAAACTTCAACCCTCAATCTACTACAGTCACACTTAACCCCATATATGCTTTCTAACAAAGTATCCCTCTGGACGATAATTATCCCATGATCTTATACATACTGGAAACATGTATGCACACACATACTCATGTGTCCAAATTATATTTAGCTTCTATCTACAAATAAGATTCCTCTACCTATAGATTGATGCTTTTAAAAATTCATAAAATTGCTGATAAAAATGTTTTCCTAATAAAAATATTAATAAAAATAAATTAATATATAGAGAGATATATAGAGAGATAGAGAGTGTATTCCCGTCCTACATACACACCTCTAAAACCCTCAATATATATTCTAAATAAAACATATATTAAAAATTATAATTACGGTAATAAAAAATAAAATTGTTCTAAAATCTAGTTAAAAAATGTAACTTTATCAATCCTTATTTGCCCATTATATCAAAAAAGCCACAAACCATATATATTCTATATTTATTTCTTCACTCCTCAATGTGTTCACCTCTTCTTACCTCATTCTCCAACTACATAATATCCAACCAGGAGCACCCTTAAGGTGTCTTCTCATTGCACCCCATTCTCTATTTTCTGCATGTCAGCAAGGACATAGACGCATCCCATAGAGGAGGCATTACATTACTATTCAGATTTCAGGTCAGCTAGTGATTCCTCAATTCGTGGAAATGGGTAGGCATCTTTATGTGTAATAAGATTAATCTGCCTGTAATCAACACACATCCTCATTGCATCATCTTTCTTTTTAACAAGGACTAACGGAGCTGCCCAGGGGCTAAAACTATTTCTGATCACCCCTTTCTCCTTCATTTCCCGTAAAAAATGCCCTTGGCACACAGGTAGTAAGCCGGGGGAACAGGGCAGTACCTTTCTTTAATGGGTGGATGGTCTCTGGTGTGGATATGGTGTTGGCCTCCTTTTACCTGCCTAAAGTCTAGTGGGTTTTTGCTAAATACCCAATCATATTCTTGAACCACCCGGTACACCCAATTTTTTTGGTGCGAAGGGGTGGAATCAGTGCCTATGTGCAGCTTGTGACACCAGTCCTCCAGCTGTTCTGCAGAGCCATTGTCCTCTGCCTGGTCGGACGGTATCAAGGGTTCTACTGCCCATTTTGCGTTATTATTGACAGTGAACATCTTATCAACGGTGGCATGCTAGGGTAAATTGACCTCTTTCTCCCCATAATTTAAGATGCATATACGTACTCTCCCATTGCACATAACTACTACCCCTCTGGCTGTTAAAATAGTAGGCCTGCTGTCGGAGTACATGGGTTCTATCAGGGCCTGATAATCTTGACCCCTGATACCTCGCAGCTTGACACCATATTAACATGTTGGTTTTGGGAGATATTACAATGCAGAATGTGTCAATCACCATTACATTGCTGACTTTTCCACAAGACAATTCTACCTGTTGTCTCTGCATTAGGGCTTTGATCTACTTTTGCAGGACCCATTGCTGTCCGGAGCTGGCAGTTTCGGCTACTTGTTGTAACAGAACAATAATCTAGTCAAGACAATTTTCTATCACATTGGTACCTAGGGTGGTCTTTGGATTACATTCTTTCCGGTTAATGTCTACAATTATCAACCCTTGTGATTTTAACTCTACTTGCCCTATTTTAATGGTCACCTCTTTATAACCCACTTGTGGCAAGGGCTGACCATTGCTGGCAATTATTGTCAAGTCATTCTCTGGGCTGTGAGTAATGTCAGAGTCAGGATATATGGCATTGTTGTCACCTGGGAGCCAGTGTCAAGTAGGGCTTTCATCGGGATGCCATCAATCATGATTAGAAAGAGAAAAGGGGGGGGACAAGAGGCGCAATAGTGCCCTTATCACTAGACACTAAAAACAGTAGGTGAGAAAAGATCCACTCACCTAATCCAGTTGTGTCACCCACAACTGGTTAGAAAGCCTGATAGAATAAGTATCCTGCTGGCTGCTGCTGGACTTCCACCGGTCTCCACTCGGGTAGACGAAGATAGAAGCTTTGGGAAAGAATGGTGTGTCACAGTCCGCGCTGCCAGGAAATCCGCTCGTAAATAACGCTAGTAGTCGGTATCCAAATCAATCCTCTTTATTCATCCTACGCGTTTCAACGCCTTCCTGGCGTCTTCCTCAGGGATGCCTCTCCCCCCCAAACAACTCAATATTTATACACACAGCAATTGGCATAATAAGTGGGTGTTTCCCAACCTGTGACGTGAAAAACGTCATCATGCCTGGACGAGTGTTACATTTTGGCGCAAAAACATAAAAAAGTCTTTAAAACACATAGAAATGCAGATTAAATACTATTACATACATCTAAAAAAATTCAGTGCAATGTAGACATAAAAAACTTTTCTAAAACCAGGCGGAACAGTACCCAAAATCTGTCCTGTGTGTGTGCAATATGCAAAAAAATAATAATTGTCAATGTTGGAGCAACACATGTCACCTCTTAGTTTCGAACTTGTGTCTGCACAACAAACGTTCTTATGGATAGATTTGCTATGCTCTGAGCCACTAGTGTTGGCAATTATTTTGTTTTCTGGCTTTCTACATACATATACATATTATATATATATATCTCTTTTTATTTTGCAGAGGCATTCGGGCTCAACTCTCCTGTGGGAACTGCTATCAAAAAAACGATCAGGATATATATTTTCTGCTCTTTCTCTTTTTTTATAAAATCAATTTTATTCATGAAGTAAAAATAAAGATTAAAAAGTATAAAAACAAAAAAGTTATTAAATTATTATTATGTTACTGATGAGCTACAGGATAAATTTTAGGGCCATCACCATCATTGGACAAACAATTAAAACTGCGTTTTGAGCAAGTATTTAATAGTAATTAATCTACGAGCTAATTTCAATATATAGGTCTATCTTGATTACATATGATTAAATACATTTTAATAAAAAATTCCTTTATCAGAAAGAATTCATAGAATCTTATTATTTGTGTGTGGGAAGAATTCTTTTATACCCAGGGATTGGAGCGGCAAGGGGTGACTGAAGGAATGTGGGATCAGGATGCATTGATCTAACCCTTTCCATGAGAAAAAAGCTGGGATATTGTCCAGATGATTGGAGTTTCATCCATATCAATATCGGAGCAAGAGATTTTCTGCAAAATCCTGGCTCAGTGTAATATAATATTCAGAAGTGCATGTTAATATGTGGGCTCACGGAGGTCTGACTCTTCATATGGTCGCAATTACACTTATAGAGTAAAGTTATTCTCAAGTTTAAACACTAAATGACAACATCGATGATGCTATTGTCATAGAAATGTAAGCGAGCAATGAAGTGTACCATTCTACAAGGGTTCTAATTGTCCGCCAGCAGGGGGCGCTTATCCACAGTGTAAAGTAAAGAAGATGGGAACTACACCTCCCACAACGGCCCTTGACTCGTGCTTGTGTCAGATTGCCTGCCAGCAGTAGTGCTTATTTGGAGTCTGTGAAGACTAAGGTTTGTATCAACCGGCAAGGAAGCAGATTGTTACTGTATGTTGGTGCCTGGTGAGAGATTAGTCAAGCTGTATCTTTTTTCTCTATCAGAGAACTGTTTGCTGTATAGTGAGAGTGAAGTTATTCTCAAGTTTAAACACTAGATGACAAACATCGATGATACTGTTGTCAAGGAAATGTAAGTGAACAATGAAGTGTGTACCATTCTGCAGGGGTTCTAATTGTCCGCCAGCAGGGGCGCTTCTCCACAGTGTAAAGTAAAGAGGATGGGAACTTTACCTCCCACAAAGGCTCATGACTCGTGCTAGTGTCAAATTACCTGTCAACAGTAGTGCTTATTTAGAGTCTGTGGAGATTAGGGTTTGTATCAACCGGCAAGGAAGCAGATTGTTACTGTATGTTGGTGCCTGGTGAGAGATTAGTCAATCTGTATCTCTTTTCTCTGTCAAAGAACTTGTTTGCTGTGTAGTGAAGAGTGCTAAGAAGTTCTTGTTTTGTGTCAAGTGCTTGTGAACTATGTGTACCAAGTAGTGACTAAATATAAGATAGTAAGTGTAAAAACATCTAATATGAGTGATGTGTAAGAGTGGGACCAGTCTCTATATTAATTCTGACACTAGATTGAGCCCCCTTGGTTTTAATGTGTCTAATTTGAAGATCCAATATTTTTCTCTCTTCTGCAACATTTCAAACCTGTTAGCAATGTGTGCACCTATGTGGTCTATGGGAGTGATTCTTAGTGATGTGTGATCTCTATTGTGATGTGTGTCAAAGTGAAAGGACACACCATGTTTCTTAAAGCCATTCTTGATGTTAGAGCGGTGTTTGTTAAGTCGCTCATGGAGGGGTCTAATAGTCCTTCCTATGTATTGCATGTTACAGTCACATTCCAGTAGATAAATAACATATCTCGTGGTGCATGTCATTTGATGTTTTATCTGGAATACCTCTCTGTTACTAAACGATGTAAAGGAGGTTCTCTGTTGTATATTCCTGCAGCACATACATCTCTTACGCCCACACTTTTTTGTTCCCCTCTGTGTGGTTGCTCCATCTGTCTCAGGTGACATTTGTCTCAATCTACTGGGTGCTATTCTCCCTTTAATGTTAGGGGCTCTTCTAAATGTCATCCCAGGGGTTTCTGGAATGATCCCTTTCAGTACTGGGTCATTTTTAAGAATATGCCAGTGTTTCACTATGGATTCCCTTATTTCTCTATGATTTTTATTATAAGCAGTGATAAAATTGCAATCCTGTGTGCCCTCTATTTTTTTACTGGGTGCAGGTGTCAAAAGGTCTTTCTGTGGAATATCTCTGAAATGCTCCCTTGCTCTATGTGTTAATTTTTTAGGGTATCCCCTTTCAGCAAATCTCTCTATTAATACACTCGATTGCTCCATGTAGTCGCTGTTGGAAGAACAATTCTTTTTTATCCTTCTAAACTGGCTGGCTGGGATGTTGTTAAGCCATCTTTTGTAATGACCACTGCTGTAATCTATATAGGAGTTACGGTCTGTAGGTTTGAAATAGGTTTTGGTCTGTACTGTATTGTTTTCCACAAAAATGACTAAGTCTAGAAAGTTGATACAGGTGTCATTCATATTATGAACAAAACCGAATCCCCAATTGTTGTCCTCTATACCCTTCATGAATTCACATATTTCACCCTGTGCTCTGTCCCAGATGAAGAACAGGTCATCTATGTACCTCTTATATAAAATCAGACCATTTCTATGTGTGTTCCCATGAATATATATCTCTTCAAAGAGTCCCATGACCAGATTTGCATAGGAACATGCTGTCTTCGACCCCATGGCTGTGCCAAACTTTTGGTGATACATTGTTTTATCAAAAGTGAAGTAATTATTTTCTAATATAAAACACAAACTATCAAGAATGAAGTCAATATTAGCCATATCTTTAGATCGGTCATTTTTCAAGAAATATTCAACACATAGTAACCCCAGTTTGTGTTCAATGTTGGTGTAAAGAGAGTTCACATCCATGGTGAGGAAAATATATGATTCCTTCCAAGTCAAGTGTCGTATAATGTTTATGATATCTGTCGAATCTTTTGTGTAACTGTCTAGAGTGATCACATATTTCTGTAGTTCCCTGTCCACATAGGCAGCCAAGTTACTGCTTAATGCCCCAATGCCCGAAATTATAGGGCGTCCTGGAGGGTTATTCAAACTCTTGTGTATTTTGGGAAGATGGTAGAAAAGGGGTATAGGTGGTTTCTTTTCAATAGATATTTTTTCATTTCCAATGTTAAAATTCCCTTTTCATATGCCCTGCTGATTCTATTATTATAGTCTTTTACTAAATCTGGAAAGGGGTTTGTTTCAACCTGTTCGTAATACTTGTTGTCCGAGAGCAATCTCAAAGCTTCTCCTATATAATCTACTCTATTCTGTATTACAATGGCTCCTCCCTTATCTGCTGCCCGTATGGTAATAAATTCATTCTCCCTCAAATTTTTTATGGCTAATCTCTCTCCTTTCGTTAAGTTATCTTTCTTATCAACATGTATGCCCTGCTTCTTATTACTTTTATGTTCTAAACTATCTTTTTTAAGGTCATTGAGAAGCAAATCTTGGAAGGTTTCCAGCGCATGGCCTTTACTTTCTAGGGGATAGAAAGTGGACCTATTTTTTAATTTCTTGCTATCTTTATTCTTCTGTGTGCCGTTATTCTCTAAAGGGTCCCCCTTCATGTTGGATACTAATGCAAAGTGACGTTTAAGGGTTAATCTCCTGACAAAATGATGAACATCTATAAATAAGCTAAAATCCTCTGGTCCAGTATTTGGACAAAATAAGAGCCCTCTGTTGAGCAAACTTGTCTCATCTTTGGTTAGTGTGTAGTTTGACAGATTCACAATGTTGCTATTTTTGTTTGTTTTATCTTTTAATCTTTGAAGCTTATCCGGACCTTTTTTCTGTCCCTTCCCTCTGCTACCTCTTTTTTCCTTTTTCCTGTGATGGGGCTGAAGAAATTTGTAATGTCCTGCGTCACAGGTTTGGCCGCGGATAAAAAAGGCACAATGCCATTGTTATTATTTTTGGAATTATCAAGCACTACTTGATCCATAGTGAAACACTGGCATATTCTTAAAAATGACCCAGTACTGAAAGGGATCATTCCAGAAACCCCTGGGGTGACATTTAGAAGAGCCCCTAACATTAAAGGGAGAATAGCACCCAGTAGATTGAGACAAATGTCACCTGAGACAGATGGAGCAACCACACAGAGGGGAACAAAAAAGTGTGGGCGTAAGAGATGTATGTGCTGCAGGAATATACAACAGAGAACCTCCTTTACATCGTTTAGTAACAGAGAGGTATTCCAGATAAAACATCAAATGACATGCACCACGAGATATGTTATTTATCTACTGGAATGTGACTGTAACATGCAATACATAGGAAGGACTATTAGACCCCTCCATGAGCGACTTAACAAACACCGCTCTAACATCAAGAATGGCTTTAAGAAACATGGTGTGTCCTTTCACTTTGACACACATCACAATAGAGATCACACATCACTAAGAATCACTCCCATAGACCACATAGGTGCACACATTGCTAACAGGTTTGAAATGTTGCAGAAGAGAGAAAAATATTGGATCTTCAAATTAGACACATTAAAACCAAGGGGGCTCAATCTAGTGTCAGAATTAATATAGAGACTGGTCCCACTCTTACACATCACTCATATTAGATGTTTTTACACTTACTATCTTATATTTAGTCACTACTTGGTACACATAGTTCACAAGCACTTGACACAAAACAAGAACTTCTTAGCACTCTTCACTACACAGCAAACAAGTTCTTTGACAGAGAAAAGAGATACAGATTGACTAATCTCTCACCAGGCACCAACATACAGTAACAATCTGCTTCCTTGCCGGTTGATACAAACCCTAATCTCCACAGACTCTAAATAAGCACTACTGTTGACAGGTAATTTGACACTAGCACGAGTCATGAGCCTTTGTGGGAGGTAAAGTTCCCATCCTCTTTACTTTACACTGTGGAGAAGCGCCCCTGCTGGCGGACAATTAGAACCCCTGCAGAATGGTACACACTTCATTGTTCACTTACATTTCCTTGACAACAGTATCATCGATGTTTGTCATCTAGTGTTTAAACTTGAGAATAACTTCACTCTCACTATACAGCAAACAGTTCTCTGATAGAGAAAAAAGATACAGCTTGACTAATCTCTCACCAGGCACCAACATACAGTAACAATCTGCTTCCTTGCCGGTTGATACAAACCTTAGTCTTCACAGACTCCAAATAAGCACTACTGCTGGCAGGCAATCTGACACAAGCACGAGTCAAGGGCCGTTGTGGGAGGTGTAGTTCCCATCTTCTTTACTTTACACTGTGGATAAGCGCCCCCTGCTGGCGGACAATTAGAACCCTTGTAGAATGGTACACTTCATTGCTCGCTTACATTTCTATGACAATAGCATCATCGATGTTGTCATTTAGTGTTTAAACTTGAGAATAACTTTACTCTATAAGTGTAATTGCGACCATATGAAGAGTCAGACCTCCGTGAGCCCACATATTAACATGCACTTCTGAATATTATATTACACTGAGCCAGGATTTTGCAGAAAATCTCTTGCTCCGATATTGATATGGATGAAACTCCAATCATCTGGACAATATCCCAGCTTTTTTCTCATGGAAAGGGTTAGATCAATGCATCCTGATCCCACATTCCTTCAGTCACCCCTTGCCGCTCCAATCCCTGGGTATAAAAGAATTCTTCCCACACACAAATAATAAGATTCTATGAATTCTTTCTGATAAAGGAATTTTTTATTAAAATGTATTTAATCATATGTAATCAAGATAGACCTATATATTGAAATTAGCTCGTAGATTAATTACTATTAAATACTTGCTCAAAACGCAGTTTTAATTGTTTGTCCAATGATGGTGATGGCCCTAAAATTTATCCTGTAGCTCATCAGTAACATAATAATAATTTAATAACTTTTTTGTTTTTATACTTTTTAATCTTTATTTTTACTTCATGAATAAAATTGATTTTATAAAAAAAGAGAAAGAGCAGAAAATATATATCCTGATCGTTTTTTTGATAGCAGTTCCCACAGGAGAGTTGAGCCCGAATGCCTCTGCAAAATAAAAAGAGATATATATATATAATATGTATATGTATGTAGAAAGCCAGAAAACAAAATAATTGCCAACACTAGTGGCTCAGAGCATAGCAAATCTATCCATAAGAACGTTTGTTGTGCAGACACAAGTTCGAAACTAAGAGGTGACATGTGTTGCTCCAACATTGACAATTATTTTTTTTTTGCATATTGCACACACACAGGACAGATTTTGGGTACTGTTCCGCCTGGTTTTAGAAAAGTTTTTTATGTCTACATTGCACTGAATTTTTTTAGATGTATGTAATAGTATTTAATCTGCATTTCTATGTGTTTTAAAGACTTTTTTATGTTTTTGCGCCAAAATGTAACACTCGTCCAGGCATGATGACGTTTTTCACGTCACAGGTTGGGAAACACCCACTTATTATGCCAATTGCTGTGTGTATAAATATGAGTTGTTTGGGGGGAGAGGCATCCCTGAGGAAGACGCCAGGAAGGCGTTGAAACGCGTAGGATGAATAAAGAGGATTGATTTGGATACCGACTACTAGCGTTATTTACGAGCGGATTTCCTGGCAGCGCGGACTGTGACACACCATTCTTTCCCAAAGCTTCTATCAATCATGATTGGGAGGACAGGTCACCCTCCGATGTACTTGTATTGCCAATTATGGCCTGATCACCTTACTCCTGGGGGTTGGCCCGCTGCCCCAGGGGTTGCCCACTTATAGGACAGAATATTGTGAGGTGCCCTGCCTTGTTGCAACGGCGGCAAATGGTTTGACCAGTCAAATGGTAGCGATCGCTGTCTCTTCCCCTGGTGGGTGGGATCCTCTTCTGTCAACGCCACAGGACGTCTATTGGACTGGGGGCCAGCTGGATCTTTTCGGTTGGTGATGACACTTGTAGGGACTGCACTGTTTTTGCCAACGCAGCCACACTTTTGGTTAACTCCTGGACTTGGAGGCGTAGATCTGCAGAAGTGTGATTACAGAGTCTGTGCATTGGCCTTTACTGGTGCCTGGGGCATGGACGCTGCCTCCTGCTAGTACATTATGGCTGGGTACCTAAAGGGCGCTGTGCCACTTGGGTTGGTTCTCGCAGCACCCGAATGGCCCAATCCTTAAATTGTGCAAAGTCAAGGGCAGGGTTTTGTAGGGCCATAATGCGCAGTTGGGTTAGGTGGATGTCTGACAGGAGCCCCTCGATAAACTGGTTGGTTAGCAGGCTCTCCTCGTCCTGCATGCTGTCAGGGTCAGCCCATTTAATGGCCCGTAACACCTCTTGAAGATTAAGGGCATAGTCATGTACACCGTTCTGCACCCTTTGTTTGCACCCAAAGAATCTCATTTTAATCTCTGCTGCAGGGTGGGTATCACAGGTGTCCTTCAGACTTGCCAGGATTTGCTTAACAGTTTTTTGATCAATGTCCGGCC
Source organism: Allobates femoralis (assembly GCA_033576535.1). Lineage (NCBI taxonomy): Eukaryota > Metazoa > Chordata > Amphibia > Anura > Aromobatidae > Allobates > Allobates femoralis. The sequence goes on from JARQOC010000001.1 coordinate 66,934,365, forward strand.
AGGGCTCCGTGATCCTGGGTGTGCAGTAAAGGGGATATTTACAGGGGATATTCGTGACGCCACCTGTGGTGTTTGGCCAGGGATGGCCGACGCTGCAGATTAGGACCGCTGGGGCAGATGGTGATGCAGTTAGGTTGGTATCACTCCTCACAGATGGAGCAGGGCCCCAAGGATAAGTGAGACAGTCTGTTAGGGTGGTGTTGGCCATTGGGGTGCAAGACAGAGGGTGTGGAAAAAAAGCAGAGGACACAGAAGGGTGTATTTTCCATTACCTTTACTTGTCAGTTGTTGCTGCAGTCCGGGGCACTGGTTACAGGTGATAGATGAGGTCCAGACAGCCTAGAAGCATTCAGGGATCTTCCTCGCCATGTGGGATTGGAGGTCTTCCTGCTGCCTGTAGCTATGCTGCGGCCCTCTTCCTGCGTGTTGGTTCTGACCCGTATGACAACCAGCATGAGCCCCTCATGGGTAGCAAAATCTGGTGGCTACTCCGGGCTCTCAGAATGCTGCTGTACCTCCGGGTGCTGTGCCCTCCAGATTCAACTGCTGGGATGTACAATGCCTGCACAGCCAAGGACTCTGGTGTCCTTTCTCCAGTGCTCTGCTCCTTTGTGATCTCTCCCGCAGCTCCACTCCTCAGAGCACTTCTCCTCACTTCCTTTCTCTTCCCTCTCCTCAGACGTTCTGACTAACCCCTCCTCCTGGCCAGAACCAGGGCAGCTCCCCTGAAGTCAGGTTCTAAAGCTCCCCCTTCTGGCCTGGAGTCAGAAAAAGTGTTGCATGCTGGTGTTACCTAGCGTGGGAACCTCCTCCTGCTTCCAGGCATGACATTAGTAAGGGGGCTGCATCAATCGTCAAAAGAAATCTGACAGGTGCCCCACCCCCTATCAAAGTGTATCAAACACACCCATTTATAGCAATTTGATATTGATTTGAGATAAAAGGGGCATGTTTGATACACTTTAATATCGATTTGATATTAATTTAATATAAAAGGTATTGTTTCATAGGACAAAATATTTATATGTCCAATTATTTTCTCTTTTATAGATTTTTTATACTTTAATTAGTATTGATTCATTGGGTATATTATTTATATGGTCAATAATTATTCACAGTTATTAAAAGTATGGAAAAGTAATAAAGGAAACATTTTATTCGATTTGTAAATAAAAATGAGAGACACCTTTTTTATAAAAAGTTTAAAATTTTATTGAACAACAATCAAATACATTTTATAAAGCATTACAGTAAATTTACTTTACATTTTACATTTGACATTTACACTGGTATTTTACAATGAGTCACAAAAATCTGACACCGGAAGTACAATCAATTTACAGAGCGATATAAAATGTTTTACAATCATATAGTTCAATTTTGTTTTTAGTACTATGCATATATACAAAATATCACTTAAATAATAATTTAAAAAGTCTCAATCGAGCAGAATAGATGTTCCATAGTTAGCCACATGGATTGTAGTAACGGGAGAGTACTTTTTTTAGGCATCAATGGTCCATGTGTGATACCTAATGGTGAGGAGTGTAAAGGACGGATCGCCCGGCGGGGTGTGGATAGAACTCGAGGCTCAGATGGACAATCACTTTCATTGATGGACATTTTTAATCTGTCTAAATGTTCTCTAGTAGCGTGGTTACCCACAACAGTGGATGGCATATTCAACTCAGCCATAGCAATCATAAATGTATCCCATCCCCGGGGTAAATTCCTGTTAGTCGGGGCATGACTCTGCGTGGTGTTACGTACTGAATCCAACATGTTAGAGGAAGGAGTTAGAGATCCTTTGAATATAAATTCAATTTTATCATTCCACAATGTAATTTTTTGTTTTGCAACAGTCTGTTTAGTAAAAATTCTGCATTCTTTTTATATTGCAGATTTACATGACATACAATTTCATTGACAGTAGGGTTTTTATTAATGTTTGAATTTGACAATTGCTGGTGATCAGATTCAGGTGTGTTAATGGCCTTTAAAGTTGATAGTTCCTTAGCATCTTGTTTAGCATGAACCAAGTATCTCTGTAGCACATCTCTATATTTTTTAATTTTCACGTCATCCGGTATGTCAAGACGTTGTAAAATTTCACTAAGTTTACCATCAAGACGTTGGATAACGCTTTGGCGTCTGTTGTCTGTAATAGGGGGCCGTAGTTTGATTAGATCCTGCTTGGGTACAAGATACATTTTCTTGGTATGCTCCATTATTTGCCGCCGAGAAGAGTTGTTATTATCGGGATTGCAAATCCTAAAAGAGGCCCTATAAATCCACCGGACTGGTTTAGTAGTTGCTTCTTTTTCTTTATGCTGTGGGATTTACTACTCATGGCTCATATAGCTTTATGCCAAATTTTAGTATATTTTTTGTCACTCTGTCAGAGGGATACAACCTGCATGTTTAATGCAATCTCTCCTATTGTTGTAATGACATCACGACTCTTATTGCACAAAATAGATTTTCTGACAGAAGGGGGCATTCACCAGTGATTTTAAGAGCTCCCAGTTATGTTGTATGCTCTCAGACATCTTTACAACACTACGTGCACAGTGTAGAATGCATCATTTTGTGGGAAATTCACTTTTTAGAAGTATTTATCTTTTGAACATATAGAATTGGTAAAGATGGGGGAAACAGCCCCAATCTCAAGCTCAGTTCCTCAGGTGTATTGGATCTTAAGTCTACCAGTAAATATCCATAGGGTTCTTGTGTGGCATCCTCAAAAGCTTCTAAGGAAAACGTGTTTTTCTGGGTACATGTGTCGCGTTAGTGATACAATTTGTAATTTATCTCGTGGGTTATTAAAAAGTACCATGTACTTTGTGTTTAAATTTATCGTGCGGCTTTTCTTTCATTGACAAAATATGTTTTGTACAAGGTAGAAAATGCTGAGATTTCTGTGGTGGACATACTTAGTAAATGCTTTTCCTATTTCAATGTTATCACTAGCATTCTCCATGAGATCATCAACAATAGCCAAATTTACCTTTTCAGGAGGGAATAATTCATCGTCTACGAATGTATGCGGCAGACCCTCCACAAATCTGATGATGGGAAAAGAGATTTTGTCATCTAGTTTTTGCCAGCACGAATAAAACCAAACAATATTATCAGGTTTATGAGAAAAATTAGTTTCAATATTATGTAACAGTGGCTTTACAAAATAGCTTTTTCCAGAATTTGACAGTCCTGCTAGCATGCATGAGAATGGGTGTTGCAGACGGGTATCCATCACGAGTCACAACTAATAACCAAATGGCACGATAGTAAAATCGTCTAATAGGTGACATTTTGTGTAAACACACCTTTGTGTTATGCGTTATGATCTTGTTTCAATGTCCCAGTACTTTTTATTTTTCACAATGCTGTTCAACAATAATACGTTTCTGTGTTTCAGAATCAGAATTACCCGGATAGTCCAGAAGTAGATCTTTTAGACTGCTGAAATTAATAGATTGTGCGTTACCTACATGTAATGTTATGCCCTTTACTTTTAAAACAGTTATACCATTGTTGAGTTTGTAGCCATACGTTTTCGGCCCTGCAGATACAAATTCAGTGATGTAAGTGTCATCAGCTATCTCTCTGGTCAATTGCCCCAGGTAATCACCTAAACGAGGACTCCACTCACCTTCTCTCTGCACAATAATAACAGAATCTGTGTCGTGATAAAGACACCTTTCCTGTAGCCTGTCCAGCAGAAAGTAAAGTTCTAGTCTGGCATACGCTGTTGTAAAAGAGGCTATAAAAATGTTTGTGTTTTTGTTGACGGTGTGATGCCCGTCTGTATATTTCCAATCGATTGGGGATGTTTCATCATCAATAAAATGCAACATTGATATTTCGTAACACGGTAAAAAAAGTGTTGACACAGTTAGACAGGATTGCTGATAATGCTGGTGCATGATAAATTAGATTTCTGTGCAAACTTTTCCCATAAAGAATTTAAGAAAACTTTGGACATCTGTCTCTTAGCAGGGTTCTCTCCTATATTTTCAGGTTATAATTGCACACCTTCTTTTTCAAGAAATTAATCAATGTACTGTTATTTCTTACTGTCATCAGTGCACCAGCTGGGATAACCTGATGCCTCCTGCTTATCTCTGATGGTACCTTTACATGCCGCTACCGAGGGTAGCAACAGGTAGGCACCGCACGTGCATGCGCGCGTTTGCAACGGTTGCTAACGGTACCTGATGCCGCAAATACACGCCGCCACAAGGTGCTCCACAGAAGGTATTTGCGTTCCCCGGAATTGCCGACGGGTGCCACAGGTTACCTTCTGTGGAGCACATTCCCTGATTTACACACCGCTACCACAAGGGAATATGGGCGTACATATTTTCAGCCGTGCTGAAAAACAAGCAAGTATAACCCCTATGGTGGCGGCTTGTAATCGGGGCACAGGCACGGTATTTGAGTTACCTCGGGCATGCTAGAGCGTCATGTATACCACGCCCATCAGCTATCATTGGTGGGGACTACTATGTACCCATTGGCTGTCCCTGCACAGGGCGGCATATTTTATGAGCTGACCAGTCACAATACACATTTGCTATAGCATCATGTATTAGCCAGCTTCCCTGTGCTGGCTGGCCAATCATGATGTTATTGCATTGTCCAATCACCGTACGAGCGTCGCGTAATACACAACTCTGTCACGCCTATGTAGTTACGGTGCACAATATGTACGCCCAAATTCCCTTGTGGTAGCGGCGTGTAAATCAGGGAAGGTGCTCCACAGAAGGTAACCTGCGGCACCCGTCGGCAATTCCGTGGAATGCAAATACCTTCTGTGGAGCACCTTGTGGCAGCATGTATTTGCGGCATCAGGTACCGTTAGCAACCGTTGCAAATGCGCGCTGGCATGTGCGGTGCCTACCTGTTGCTACTCTCGGTAGCGGCGTGTAAAGGTACCATAAGATGTAATTTTATGTACCGAGAAAATAGACGATCACTGATTTTAGGTAAATCCCAAATTTCATAGATGTGGGCTATCCTGTACCCTTTCTCTATGGCCATCTCAAGCTCTATAGTACACCATGTACATGTCAGAGACCGCTCTTGATCACTATGTGTACATTCCTTTGTCTGTGAATTTACAGCACTAAATACAAAATTGAACTGTATGATTGTAAAACATTTTATATCACTCTGTAAATTAATTGTACTTCCAGTGTCAGATTTTTGTGACTCATTCTAAAATACCAGTGTAAATGTCAAATGTAAAATGTAAAGTAAATGTATTTGATTGTTGTTCAATAAACATTATAAACTTTTTATAAAAAAGGTGTCTCTCATTTTTATTTACAAATCGAATAAAATGTTTCCTTTATTACTTTTGCATACTTTCAATAACTGTGAATAATTATTGATCATATAAATAATATACCCAATGAATCAATACTAATTAAAGTATAAAAAAATCTATAAAAGAGAAAATAATTGGACATATAAATATTTTGTCCAATGAATCAATACGGGTATAAAAAGTCTATACAATGTTTCATCGCTGATTTGCAGTATCAAAGTATATAATTGCACACTTTTAATACAAGTGAACAGTTATTGGCCATATAAATAATATGCCCACTGAAATAATTCTACTTTATTAAAAAGTCTATAAAAGAGAAAATAATTGGACATATAAAAGATATTGTTTCATATGACAAAATATTTATATGAAATTAATATCAAATTGATGTCAAAGTATATCAAACATGCCCCTTTTATATCAAATCAATATCAAATTGCTATAAAAGGGGCGTGTTTGATACACTTTGATAGGGGGCGGGGCAGCTGTCAGAGTTCTTTTGACGAGTAATGCAGCCCCCTTACTACTCATGACATCACCTCCAGTGAGGGAGGAAATGCCACTGTGGCAACCGGACCACTGGAGTGCCAAATTTTCTTGCTAATGAATCTAAATAAATCAAATAATTGAGACTTTTTGTTGATGATAATGTTGTAGACCCAATAGATGTCAGTCGATATGCTTGCACATCTGCAGAGGGTGCTGGCTTAGCTAATATTGAAACATTACTCAAATACTTTGCCTTGTGCCAAATGTAAGCCTGTGAACAGAGTGACAATACAGGATAGGAGGGCACAAATATGCTCCACCTCTGTTAACCTAGAGTCATGATTTTGGTTATGTCCTCCCAACGGTGGATACAGACAGAAAAGGAGTCCCTGAGGGAGAACAATCTATTGGCCCTTCTCAGTCTTATAGCTCATCATAATGCACAATTACACCTGCTTTAAAGGTTGAAATGGGCCCCTTTATCACTTGGGCCCGAGTGCAACTGCACAGATTGCACCAAATTGTATGTCAAACCCTGTGTTTTCCTCTAATATTTTGCTAGAGAATGGTTTATAAATGACTGCTTTGTGTTTTAAGTACCTCTTTTGTGACTTACACCTTACTCTTAAAAGTGCAGGATAGATTTTTGTATGTCACAACTCCAATAACATTTGCTGCTCATCACTCCCTCAGAACGGTCCGGTGTCTCGTAGTTGCCATTTGATGAAAACCAGAGGTGAAGACCAGAGCTGCTAACCTCAGAATATTGTCCAGAGGTTTCCTTGACATGCTACATGTGATGTAGTGCAGATGGCGCGGCCAGTGAAAGCAAATTGATGATGATCGATGAGCAGAAAAAATTGAGTCAATGTAAACGGAATCAATTGGTCACAGGGGAAACCGGTCCTCAACTTCTTTCAATCTACTTGTTCTGTAGACATAATCTTCAGAGAGCTGAACCTGTAGAAAGTGAGGCTTACGGTAAAGCTGGACGACCTCTTATATTCTTATGTAATAATGTTTGGCTGAATAAACAGAAGAAAATTGCTTTTAAAGATGACTGAAGAGAAATCCGGGGTCTAAATCTAATTAATAATGACACTGGAGTGATTTATTACTGCTCTCTTAAAGAGATATCCTTGGCTACCTGTAAACCATCGATTAACAAATATGGGAAATACTTGATTAAAGTTGTTTCCGCTGAATGAAGGTCCATTAGTTATAACATTTAAAGCTTACCGGCGGCGTCTTCAAAGAGCGTCTGATGGCCGAGTTCAATAAGGATTTAATGTAGATGGATGAAAGGAATAAATACTTATAAAGGTCATTTATGAGCTGACAATTTTCATATGTATGAGAACCATATGTGCATGAGCTTGTATTCAGTGACTGAATATTAAAGGGGTTGTATGTTATTACAGAAACATGGCGGCTTTCCTTCAGATACTCTGAACCACTTGATTGTGAGTTGAGTGTGGCATTGCGGTTCATTTCAGAGGGATGAAAGGTATGGCGCTATTTTTAGAAAAGGTCATAAATGTATGACAGCAGGGGGACCCCATCCATCCAGTGATTAGGGGTCCTAACATCGCATGTCAGTAAAGCAGTAGTGTATGTGATACAACTACATCATCCACTTCAACAGGATTATGGTAGGGTTGCGCATATGCAGTCCCACAGACAGTAAATGCAGAGGTAATCATGCAAGCGCACTAGCACTACCGTTCCTTTCACAGGTGAGTATATTTCCCTATTCCTTTTGTGTCTATATGGTGCCCCTGCAGACCGGTCGTCACTAGATGGCGCAGCAGCCAGGATCAGTAAGTTTGGTCACCCCAAACACACACCCAACACACTGTCAATCCCAAGACTAGGGACTCTGCCCAGCAACGGGAAGGCAGGAGGAGTCAAGTGCAGGGTGGGAAAGTTAGGACAGGACCCGGTTAGGGGAGGCAACAAAACTAGACTGAACACCAAATTCAGAAAGCTAGTAATCCTAGTAAAGTCAAGGAGTCAGGTTCAGTCAGAAGGAGAGGTGAGAACACCATCACACAGGACTGAAAGGGGACGGACCCGGCAGCCTGTGCCACCATGAGGCTTGTCCGGGTCCCGGACTGCAGACTGTAGTGAGAGACAGAAGGAGTTCTAGGTGTGCTCGAATTAGCAGGGACACTGAGGGACTGAGCCGAAACCAGGGTGCTGGCTCTGCTGAAGTGACCAGGACGCTCTATGCTACAACCACGAACACCGGAGGGGTGCGGGGTCTTTATGTCCAGCGACCCAACCTCCAGCGCAGCAAAAAGAAGGCCCCCGTACTAGGGCTAGGGGACCCAACAGGTCGCCCACCAAAAACCCGTGGCAACTGGATCATAGCTAGCATGCAGACAGACTGAAAGGCACATTAAAAGAACATGAAAGGGGGTGATTCAGGTGAGCCGTCCCGGCTGCTATGAACTTACCGGGGCCACCACTGCACTGTGTTGAAATCATCTGCCGAGAAAGTGAAGTAAACCGGGTTGAAGCTCAGCTCTGTGTGTTACTGTGATTTCCGCTTCTGAGAAGAGGTAGATTGATCCACCGAGCCAGCAGAAGCAGCCTGCCTGAGTATGACTTTGAACTCTGACAACAGCACAACCCTGCTGGCCTACTATTCCCCTGCACATCCATAAACTCTCCGGTTGCCCTGGGGACCTGTTCTTCCTGTGGAGAGCTGAACCATCAGAAGTGCTACTCCCATCATTCCTAGAAGTCCCGACTGCAGCAGCGACTATAACGGCAGCATTCCATGGGTGGCGTCACAACACTTTTTTATTTTTATCTTTTTAAACTTTTATTTTATTTTTCTACATTTTTCCAATCCACCCCTTTTAACTACTCGCCCTACATGGGGATCAGGGACCGGGTCAAGCCATCGTGACATCCCACAGCCCCAGATGACAATGAGAGGGCCTGGTACCGAGTACCCCTCGGTCCCCGTCAGGGGCGAGTCATCTACAGCTCCTGCACAGTTCTATATATCACCAAGACAACAGACAACACAGAAACCCTGTCTAATACAAGCCTGCTGCCACATTTTGAAATTACAGATCATTAGAATGATCTTGTTTCTATGGTAACAGACAACAAATTGTACTGAAATCCTGCTACCATACTTTGAGTCTTTAACTCCAATGCAGATGTATATATGTTAGGGATGGGCGAATCTACTCGCTAGGACTCGTTACTCGGCGAGTAGTAAGGGACTCGCAGGACTCGGTACTCTGCGAGTTTCCCAGTGATTACTCGCACGAGTCCAATGCAAATCAATATCAATCCTAGTTTTGTCAGAAACGCTGACAAAACTAGGATTGCCATTGTTTGCATTAGACTCGGCTACTGTGCCAGTGATAGCAGGGAAACTCGCAAAGTAACTGCTGTTTCTTTGCGAGCCGAGTTCAGCTGTCTTCTCTGTGCAGCTCCAGGGTCCTAGAGCCCGCCTGCTCACAGACATGATGTAGCAGTGCTGAGATTGTTCTCAGTCTGCTCATTCCCTGTGCATAGACATCGATATCTATGCACAGGGGATGTAGCAGAGAGGACATCGCGTTTTGGACTACGTCGGACGGAAGAGGATTTTTTTAATTAAAGATGGAGTCCCTAATGGCTTTTTTTTTTATTTCAAATAAAAATTTTTCTCTGTGTTTTTTTAACCCTTTATTGGAGATTCTTAGTGGCTGAGTCAAACGTGGCCTGACATTAAGAATCTCGGGCTTAATACCAGCTTGTATAACAAAGCTGGTATTAACCCCTTTATTACCCAGCGTGCTACCGCCACCAGGGCCGCTGGAAGAGTGGGGTTCAGCGCCAGAGGATGGCGCTTCAATGAACGCGCCATCTTCTGGGGCGGCTGCGGGATGCAATTTGCAGCGAGGGGTGCCCAGAAAGCTTGGGCATCCCTGCGCTGCGGATTCCAGCCCCCAGCTGCTTAGCTGTACCTGGCTAGACATAGAAATTGCGCGGAGCCCCACGCATTTTTTTTTATTATTTCATGAAATTCAGAGTCAGAGTCTCAGAGTCAGAGTCAGAGTCAGAATCTCAGAATTTCATGAAATAATTTTAAAAAAATGTGTGGGGCTCCGCGCAATTTCTATGTCTAGCCAGGTACAGCTAAGCAGCTGGGGGCTGGAATCCGCAGCGCAGGGATGCCCAAGCTTTCTGGGCACCCCCCGCTGAAAATTGCAGCCCGCAGCCGCCCCAGAAGATGGCGCTTTCATTGAAGCGCCATCCTCTGGCGCTGAACCCCGCTCTTCCAGCGGCCCTGGTAGCGGTGGCACGCTGGGTAATAAAGAGGTTAGGGCCAGCTTTGTATTATCAGCTGGCCCTAAGCCCGAAATTTATGGCGGTCACGCCAATATTAGACATGACCGCCATGAATTTCTATTAAATTGTTTTAAAAAAAAACACAACACAAAGAAAATTTTTTATTAGAAATAAAAAAAAAAGCCATTAGGGACTCCATCTTTAATTAAAAAAATCCTCTTCCGTCCGACGCAGTCCAAAACGCGATGTCCTCTCTGCTACATCCCCTGTGCATAGATATAGATGTCTATGCACAGGGAATGAGCAGACTGAGAACAATCTCAGCTCTGCTACATCATCTCTGTGCACAGACATTCATGTCTGTACACAGGGAATGAGCAGACTGAGAACAATCTCAGCACTGCTACATCAGGCAGCAGGCGGGCTCTAGGACCCTGGAGCTGGCAGCCAGCACACAGAGCAGACAGGACTCTTATCTGTGCGAGTTTCCCAGTGATTACTTACAAAGTAAACGAGTCCAATGCAAATAAATGACAAAACTAGGATTGCTTCAGGCTGAAGCTTCCGAGACACATCTGCGATTTGTAAATCTCACACTACTCGCTATTACTCGCTTCCCCATTCATTAACATTGGACTCGATAGACTCGCAACGAGTAGCGAGTCCCGGGCTCGGACTCGCTAGAGTCAAGCGATTCCGAGTAATTTAGGATTCACCCATCACTAATACATGTCCATGCCAACAGACAACAAAGACACCTTGTCTACTGTGACCCTGATGCCTTATTGTTAGTCTACAGCTCCTAAAATAATATATTTGTCTCCATGCTGTGATACAGCGGCTTGCGGCATTGCAAGTATGTATGCAGGGACTTGTAGTTCAGCATATTTAAGTAAAGCATTATGTTGACACTTGTAGTTCAAAATTTTCAGATAATATACTACAAGTGCAGGACTGCAGGTGGGCCAAAACACAGGGGTGTGTGTGGGCAACCTGATTACTCACACTCCTGGGTGTATCTCTGGAGATATAATCTCTGTGTTAATGGGATTAGATGTCTGTGTGCATTTGGGAGCATGAGCTGCCCTGGAAGACATGTAGTCTGGAGATTGCATGCAGAGCCTGGGATGGCTCTGGCAGAATCTGTGAGGGTTTTCTCTCAGCGCTTGGAGCAACCATTTTCCTGGAATGCACCTGACATGGTAAGCGTGGAAATGAACAGTGTCCTGGAAGGTATGTGATGAGGAGACCACAGGGATTATCAGGAAGCTACAGTCCTGATGAGGATCTGGAATTGACAGGAGTTGATGATCCCAGAGAGGCAGTTTCCTAAATGATGGACTGGCAAGAGTCATGGAATTGAGCTGGGAATAGCTCCTGTAAGGTAACCATGTGTCTAAAAGGGACTTTGTTTATAATGGCAGGCGGGCATATCCGCCATTGAGACAGACTGAGGGTCATTTAATGTTCCGTTGATGTACATATACTGGGGTTATGTTATGGGGTTTATGATTTAATAAACCAATGGACTTTATTTTACGTAAAAACATGCCTGTTTGCCTCAATCCTGTTATCATTTGATTGTCCCCCAAATTAACAGTCAGCAAATCACTACAACGATTACAGACAACAAACATACTGACTGTGATTATGCAGACATGCTTGTAAATTAGGTTGAAATCTGGAGCAGATAACCACAGAATCAGAGTTTGTCTGGAGTATGTTACCATGGATAAACAAATGTCTACTTTGAAGCTGATTCATTTTTCATTTTAAATTACCGTATATACTCGTGTATAAGCCGACCCGTGTATAAGCCGACCCCCCTACTTTTGCCCCAAAACCTGGGAAAATCTATTGACTCGTGTATAAGCCGAGGGTGGACCCCAGCACAAGTATACAGCCCCCAGCAGTGTGGTATACACCAGTCCCAGAGGTAGATACAGCAGCCCCAGTGGTAGTATACACGCAGCCCCAGTAGTATATACAGCCCCAGTGGTATATACAGCCCCAGTGGTAGTATAGACGCAGCCCTAGTAGTATATACAGCCCCACTGGTAGTATACAGGGCCCCAGCAGTATATACAGCCCCAGTGGTTTATACAGCCCCAGTGGTAGTATACAGGGCCCCAGAGGTATATACAGCCCCAGTGGTAGTATATACAGCCCCAGTGGTAGTATACAGGGCCCCAGCAGTATATACAGCCCCAGTGGTTTATACAGCCCCAGTGGTAGTATACAGGGCCCCAGAGGTATATACAGCCCCAGTGGTAGTATATACAGCCCCAGTGGTAGTATACAGGGCCCCAGCAGTATATACAGCCCCAGTGGTTTATACAGCCCCAGTGGTAGTATACAGGACCCCAGCAGTATATACAGCCCCAGTGGTAGTATATACAGCCCCAGTGGTAGTATACAGGGCCCCAGCAGTATATACAGCCCCAGTGGTTTATACAGCCCCAGTGGTAGTATACAGGGCCCCAGAGGTATATACAGCCCCAGTGGTAGTATATACAGCCCCAGTGGTAGTATACAGGGCCCCAGCAGTATATACAGCCCCAGTGGTTTATACAGCCCCAGTGGTAGTATACAGGGCCCCAGAGGTATATACAGCCCCAGTGGTAGTATATACAGCCCCAGTGGTAGTATACAGGGCCCCAGCAGTATATACAGCCCCAGTGGTTTATACAGCCCCAGTGGTAGTATACAGGACCCCAGCAGTATATACAGCCCCAGTGGTAGTATATACAGCCCCAGTGGTAGTATACAGGGCCCCAGCAGTATATACAGCCCCAGTGGTTTATACAGCCCCAGTGGTAGTATACAGGGCCCCAGAGGTATATACAGCCCCAGTGGTAGTATATAGCAGCCCCAGTGGTAGTGTATACAGCCCCAGTAGTAGTGTATAGCAGCCCCAGCGGTAGTATACAGGCAGCCCCAGTAATGCAGGGCCCCCAGCCTGACTCCGGTCACCTGTAAAGCAAACTATACTTATCAGTGTCCCGCTGTCCGCGCCCGCTCGCCGCTGACATCCGCGATCCTCCATCTTCATGCGTCTTCTTCCTGTTTCCTGTGCTCGTCGCAGGGAATGACGTCATTGCCTGCGACGAGCACAGAAACAGGAAGAAGACGCATGAAGATGGAGGATCGTGGACGGCAGCGGCGAGCGGGCGCGGACAGCGGGACACTGATAAGTATAGTTTGCTTTACAGGTGACTGGAGTCAGGCTGGGGGGGCCCTGCATTACTGGGGATGCGGGGGCTGCTGTATACCGATGTATACATCGGTATACAGCACTGACTCGCGTATAAGCCGAGAGGGGTACTTTTCAGCCCAATTTTTGGGCTGAAAAACTCGGCTTATACGCGAGTATATATGGTAAATAAATACAAGCGATTTAAAGGGATTGTCCACTTCCACCACTTCACCTGGCATTGCCTTTAAATTTTCTATAGTGTTATAATGGTTCCCCCCATTGTAGACCAATTTCTCCCAGTAGCCATTAGTCCTGTGACTCCTCCTTTCTAGCGCTTGAATGTCCTGTATAAGTAGAAAACTACATCTCCCAAGATCCCCAGCACTCATCTGCCTAGTGTTAAGAAGGTTCTCAGGATCCTGGAGTCTTCATGCATCAAAATACAACATTAGTCATATCAATGGGAGGAACATCAATTCTGACACCTTGACTAGAGGCCAGTGCTTTATGCATGCAACAGTATTTGTCCTGTTGTCATGATTTTAGTACAAATTTACATGGGCAGTGCTGGGGGAGTCAGGGCAAGCAGAGAAACCAGTCCAGAACCGCAATATCATTTGCAAAGTGGCCTGGCCAGCTGATACAGCACACTGAGCAGCAAAAAGGTGAATAGGGACAATCCCCTTTAAGATATTTGGTGACTTCTATTACATTTCATAAAAGCGATAGACAACCTCCTTAAGACACCACTTCAGTGTTTTTTTCTTGTTTCAGCAATAGAGTGTCCTTCAAATGTAATAATCACTCTCTGGTATCTTCACCTTTTATCACCGCCGCTCCTGTTGATCTCCGGCAATTTATGTCCTGCCAGCAGCTCCATTGTTTTATGAATCGCACTGGAGGTCACAAGTCAATGCAACTCTATGAGACCTCATTCTGGTTCTTATAGAGATGCTTTGAGAGCTTGTGACATAACATCTGACTTCTGGACAGTCATAAGTTACTGGCACAAGGTGGCGCTGTTGGACAGGAGAGCGGCGCTGAAGGAGGATGAAGCTACCAAAGCATGGGTATGAGAAAGGGTGCAGGGATTTTTTTTTTACACAATACTCTAGCACTGAAAAATAAACCGCTGGAGTGGTACTTTAAGATAAAATCATTATAATTGTAAACTTGCCATTCTGCAAATAAAAAATCTCATTCAGGACACATTATTCATAAAGTAAGAAGTAAAAACAGGAACTGACACTGAGCAGTAAAACCTCTATTTCTTTGCATCTTCTGTTCTTTTATATTGAGATTGTTACATTTAATTCATGTCATTACTATAGTGTGCGCTGAACATATTGGTACCTACTAATATGTGTTACAGGGTTGCCAACTTGATATATTATTTTTTACTGGACAGTTTCTGAAAACAATCACGGACAACTTTTTTTACAGACACATTGGAAAACCATATTAAATCATTATGATTTGAAGTGTTTAAAGTCTGACGACCATAAATCCTAACCAAAGACATTAGTTGCCTTCACCATGAAATTTAAAAGGAAGATAAATACAATTATAAAAATCTGTACCAGCTTCAAAAAAATCATGTAATCATCAATGATTTTTCTTCGAACAGAGGACAAAAGTTCCCTATTTATACATAACACCAGTGGCGTAACTTCAGGCCCAAGGGCCCCGATGCGAAAGCTCCAATGGGGCCCCCAATTATTGAAAATCTTTAATAGTATTAGTCTTTTTCTATAGGCCAAAGGGACTTTCGGGGCCCCCCTAGGCTGCAGGGCCCGGGTGCGATCGCAACCCCTGCACCTATTATAGTTACGCCCCTGCATAACACTAATATAATGCTTCATAATATTAGCAACTGCCTAGTATTAAAGCAAATCCATCAGCAGATTTCAATATCAACTGTACACACTATTAAATTGATTTCTTGGACCTGATGAGGCTGGTGTTATAGCTTAGAAAAGTCTTTGTCTGAATTGCTGTATAATACTATTTAAATGTTTCCATCTAACATTACAGTTAGCACATGTGAAGCCACCTCTTCTACACTTGCCTGCTAGCAATTCAGATACAAATGATATAAGTTCATTATTTGCCTAACAAACATGGTCTTACAAGTCTGGTCTTTACACAGATAAAACACCATAATATGGATATTGCTTCTTAAAAACTTTATTTTCTTTCCTTCCATACTTTTATAATACAGATTTTTGTCATGTGCACATGTGTGTCATACCATTAATCTTGGGCCTGTCCGTATATTGTGCACTAGCCTTATTGAACATTCCAGATGAATTGGTGGTGAACTGAAAAAAAATATTTTCTTTTTCTTTTTTCTCCTCCAAATATGTCAGGCTTCAGTAATCAATACACCAACTGCATACCCCCAGAAGTCACCTGTGGCATGTGGAATGGCATTTGTAAATCAGGTGCCTTCTGCAACCCACCCCATTGCGGGATTAATGAAGAGATAGGCAACAAAATTGGGCAAACAATAATATCCCATAAGTGATTGGGTCTTGGTGCTGGGAGAGGCGGGACCCTAGGCAAAGGAAGGATGTGTCACTGCGGAAGCCGGTACCATCTTGGGATTGCCATACAACACATCAACACCGGGTAAAGTGTGCCTGCAGTCTGCACTTTGGAGACCTGATGAGTCAACCTGAAGAAGTGTCAGCTCTGGAAAAACTGATTTATCTCACCACCATAGGGGGTGAGGGTGCTTCACCATCAGTGGATCAGCCCGCAGACGAGATGGCCACATATGTGAGCTGGAGCTCCACTGCGCTCTCCACATTGTGCCTGATTTGCAGAGAGGTCAGGATCCAGGGCTGGTCCTGCATGTTTGGTGAGGTCCCACCGGAACAGAGTTCAGAGACAAGAAGTGAGCTGTTCCATATTCTAGCCGGGACCTCCTCAGGTCATAGACTGGATCCTTCAGCCTGCCTGGCCTTATTAAATCTGCAGCAGGTGGATTGGCAAATAGAGGAAGAGGACGATGAGAAGAACAGCAAAGAGGTAGTAGTGCCAGAAGCCCCTGTTTCCCTGTCTTCCGTAGCAGCCCCGCCAGGGGTCTTCGACTGAGAGAATGCCATAAGGGTTCCCCTACCCCTTCCTGGCAAGTTTCCTTATAGGCATAAACCACTCCAAGCCTTGTCTTTTCTTTAGGAAATTAGGCTCTCAGAAGCACTTATGCAAGAGGGGATGCAGGAGTCGAAGTGTAACAACTTTGAGAAGCAATTTACCCAGGGCTGGGTGGCGACCTTCTTCCAGAAGAGGGATTTGGGTTCCTAGCCGAATACTGGACTGGTGATCGATGCTATGTCAGCTGGTCTACCCTGCAGCGTGACCATCTGCCTTCCCGACTCTGCACCCTCTATGTTGGGGAGGTGGTCCCCTTCATGAAGGTAAATGACTGCAAGGGGTTTTACACAGTAGGGAGAAGTCAGGTCAGAGAGCCTGAAGGGTCTATTGGGGCTGTCCGAGTTCCTCTGGTTTGTACTATAGCGGGTGCACGTCACCTAAATCCTCCATCCTCTTCTCCAGCGGTGGTTATGATGGGGTGTGCTGGGGACAGGTGGTGGTAGAGAGTGCTCCTGGTGGAGTAGCATCTGCGACCCCCAATACCATCCAGGAGCAGTCTACACTATGGAACCAGCATGTCCACCCTAGTCATCGGTGAAAGAGCTGTGGCAACAGTGGGAGGCTTCTCAAAAGGCCTCCGAATAAAGAGGATTGCAATTGCAGCTGAAAAAAAACAGGTGTTGGCTCATTGACCCATTGTAAGAAATGTACCTGCTAGGACCCTGCATCATGCAGGATGTAAAGTTGCAGGCTGATAGCCTCACCGTTAGTCGCCTCATGGCCGGGTAAGCCTAATTTTTGTTTCTCCCCTTCCAAAATTTAGTACTGGTAGCAATTCCCCCTGCTGGCTTAGTGGGACTGCACACTTTGAGCTACACCTCAAAGCCCTAAATGGACTGTGCTCTAAATGGACTGTGCTCTAAATAGACTGTGCTCTAAATGGACTGTGTTTTACATGGATTATGCAGTATATTAACTGTGCCCTACATGGACTGTGCCCTAAATTAACTCTGCCCTAAATAGACTTATGGACTTTGCCCTTAATGAACTTTGCCCCATTATCTTGATGGCCTGTGCCCCATTTTAATGGGCTCCTCCTTGTGGGACTTGCTGAGTGTGATGGACTGTGATGTGACAAGGCGAAAAATTGGAGGATCCGAAGAGCCAGCCAAGTCATTTGTTTGCAACATTCAAGAACTATGAAGGACACACTTAGATGCTGATGTTCCCTGAGTTGTGCTACTGCCTTAATGAGAGAATGGAGTCCAATGCCTATGTGAGCCTTTGTGGACTTTGTGCTCCTGTTGGCCTATTGGCCTGTTTTAGGGAAAATTGGAAATGGGCTCTATAGTTCAGGGGTCTCAACCCATTGAGACCTGGGTTGAGACATCCCAATGAAATAAGAAAATACTTTCTATAATGTTTTACCTGTGTTTTATGTGCGATGGTATGCATCAAGTCTCCGGGGGTGGCACTATGGCCAAGGACGGTCATGGTTAAAGAGGGGAGGTATGTGGGAGAGGTGTCCACTGCGCCCATGAAGTCTTTGCCCCCCTAAAGACATCAGTTACTGTGTATATTTACAGTCATGGCCAAAAGTAATGACACCCCTGCAATTCTGTCAGATAATACTCAGTTTCTTCCTGAAAATGATTGCAATCACACATTCTTTGGTATTATTATCTTCATTTAATTTGTCTTCAATGAAAAAACACAAAAGAGAATGAAGCAAAAAACAAAACATTGATCATTTCACACAAAACTCCAACAATGGGCCAGACTAAAGTATTGGCACCCTCAGCCTAATACTTGGTTGCACGACCTTTAGCCAAAATAACTGCGATCAACCGCTTCCGGTAACCATCAATGAGTTTCTTACAATGCTCTGCTGAAGGGGTGTCAATACTTTTGACCATGACTGTACATATGTGTGACTTTTAGTCTTATCAGAAATACTTTATTGTAAGTGCCTATTTTAAAATGATCAGTGTTTGTGAACATAAATCTGAAAAATTACATCAACTACCAACATGGGATTTTTTTTTAACTCTGCAACAGTAAAGCTTTTTAACTTCACTGGTTGTGTGCTGGACTGCTTGTGCAAAGTAAGAGGTGCTTTCATATTCCCCTTCAGATGCTGGAGAACAAGCCACAATCCTTTGACCTGAATGTGTCAGGTATGGAAATGCAAGATACTACACACTCCTGTAGAACAGGGCTGGGCAACTCCAGTTCTCAAGGGCTAAAAGCATTGCATGTTTTCAGAATTTACTGTACTTTGCATTGCACAAGGTGTTGGACTCATCACCTGTGCAGGTGATTAAATTGTCACCTCTGCAAAACTATGGAAATCCTGAAAATTTGTAGTTCTTGAGGACTGGAGTTGTCCACCCCTGCTCTCTGTGGAGGTAGCCAGGGGGCATGAGGAATCCTCAAACCCTATCACCAAAACTATGGCTCTCCCTAGATCCTTGTACAAACATATGGAGGGTCACGTTCACAGGAAGCTGCCGCTATATGCTGTGAGATCAGGCATGCAGCCACTGATGACAGTGTGACAAGCGGTGCTATCACAAAGATTACTGCAGTTCATATTCAAGGAGTCACACAGGGGCTATCCTGCAAGTTAGAACTGCGCTGCACTCCCTGACATCACTGCTCCTCACACACGCTATCTCAAGATACTGTCGAAATATACCCACCATGTCTCGTGTGATATCACTTCTCTCATGAGTCAGTGTGTATTATGAGTGCTGACACCACTGAGGTTATCTCAGGTCACTCATCAGGATTCCCTGCTGCGTGATACCCACTGTAACACCTGGGACCACCTCAGTGAAGTTGTGGTTTGGCAGACTGCCGGGAACCGTGAATTGCCTGCTGTCGCACCATATGGGAGATGCAGTCATGAATTGTGCCCTCAGTATGCTGGGACTACTTCAGGATTTATTTGGGTTTCTTTTTTGTGTTATGTTTTCAATTTATTTTGCATGTTTTTTTGCTGTCGGGTGGAATTGAAGACTTTAAAAAAATGGATTTTAATTTAAAAAAAATGATGAAAAAGGAATGTATTGGGGAGTTTTCAAATAAAATATTTATTTGTGTGGTTGTGTTCTTACTGGGTTAGTAATGTTGGGTATCTGACTGATGCCTCAACATTACTAACCTCTGGGCTTGTTGTCAGCTGATGTGGCGCCCCGCAACGAGTGCGTCACAGGAAGGTATTGCATCCCTAACCGAAGATGTAATATCTTCCATCTCAGTGATGACATGGTTAAACACAGAGCTCCATACACCACACAACACACTAGAGGTAGAGGGCCAATCAGGTCCTGGAGGGAGGAGTGTAGGTGTAGTGTGTGGGGGAAGTTAGTGAAGTAGGAGTAGTTGGAGTCGGGAGGAGAGAGAAAGAACAGGACCTGCACCGTGCCGTGCAGCCTGGCACCAAACTTTACCGGCAGGGCACCATCAAGCGGTGACCCAGACCGGACCCGGGCATCTATCGAGCGGGTTAAATTATACCTGTGCCCAACCCCCCAGATTACCGGTTCCGAGGCGAACAGACGTCCATCGCTGTTCAGCAAACCGGAGTGACGGAGTAGCTTTTTAGGAGCACCTCACTACAGCCGCAACCCAGCCGTCTTTCCAGCGAGATACCCACCTCAGGGAAACAGGCCCCAGAAACCGGGATTCGAGCCGGTAGGGAGTCCTTCAGAAGTCTTCCCCGTACCTCGAACTGGCACCCTAAGACGTCAACGGCAACTAGAAAAGACAGTTAGATAAAGGAGGAACACCGTGGAGCTCTGCACTAAGACCAGTCATCGCTAGGATCACCCGGTCCGTTACCTAAAGACTGTATACCGTGTACCACACCATCCGTTGCAGTAAAGACCCATTACAGAGGAATCTGGTGTCTATGCCTTTCTTCAGAACTGTTATTAACTCTGTCCAGCAACTACCCGAGCTGCCGAAATCCATCCGGTACAGCTCCTGGCCCCGGGGACTCCTGCTCATCCTGTGGGGAGCATCCCATCAAGCTGCTGCACATCCCCCGGTGGCCCAAGCAGCGCCGGTGCATTCACCGGACTCCCACAGGTGGCGTCACGACAATCAAGAAAAACCCCCATCCTTTAATCCCCTTTGATCTGACCACCGGGCCCCACAGCCTCAGGCCCGGAACCGTGACAAGTGCTGCATCGCCTGAGACGTGAGCTTCCGGCAACGGTGAATCACTGACATTACCCAGCTTACTATAATAAATTCTAAATAAATTTTGTTTGATGTCAGCAAGGAACTACACTTCTCAGCATTCTAGTGTTGATTCTTTATTAATATAAAACAAGCTTTGTAATATTACTGACCACAAATCATCTTGAAAGGCTTCGATCTGTCTGACACATCCCCAGAGCAGGATTAAAGTTGGTGTTACTATTCAACCCTAATGTCACAAATGACGCCAGTGCTGATACAATGACATGACTGAGAGATTTGATATTCTATTTTCCGAAAAAGATTTGTGCCTCTTTAGCCATTTCAGATGGGCGAATTGATTAGCCAATTCGGAAGCTCAAAGTTGGTGACATGAATCCGCAAATTGATGAATTGATTCAACTTTACTCTTCAAAGCGTATAGATTCTTCCTCCTGGATAAAGATTCTCCTATTGATCCACATACTTTACATTTCAAAGTTAGCAAATTGACTTGGACATGTCCGGTCGTCCTATCTTCAGATTCCTAAACTTCTAATTGGGGCCATAACTGTGAGGTCAGATGCAACTTTAGGGTTAATATTGTGGTTACCTGCTGACTAGATGCATTCTGCTTTTCTCAATGGAAGAGAATTAAAGAGGTTTTCCACTACTAATGTAATTCCCTTTCCTTTCTCCTAACTATTCCTAATGAATACTTTCCACATATACTTCTGCTACCTTTCCTGCTCCTGTAAGCTTATTTCTAAGAGGCTCATCTTTATTGTAACTTTGATTCTTCCAGTATGCAGACCGGATTCAGACCAGCTGAGCAAGACACATCACTGGTGGGGGCTGAGAGGAGAGTGAAGTCTGATCTGGACATGCGTGCCAACACTGTTCCCATGCACAGAGTAGCCCCCGCCCACACCAGGGATGTGTCCTGCTCAGTTGGTTCCAATCCGGTGTGCAGACCGGAAAAATCAAAGCTACAACAATAATAAAGGTATTTATGAGCCTCTTAGAGATCAGGTTACAGGAGCAGGGTAGGTGACAGACGTCTATAGGGAAAGTGTTAGTTAGGAATAGTTAGGTCAAACGAAAGAACGTTGCATTAGTAGTTGACAACCTGCAAATTGTCACTTCAGTTAGGAAATAGACGAACTCTAACACCACCTAATAAAGGCTGCAATCCTAAAAGTCATAGTAGACTCTTTAACAAGCCTTTTAATATGACTTAGGAATTCTAAGAGGAGGCAGATAAGTCTAACTAGCACATTACTGGAAGTATTCAAGTAGTATACATGTGGTTACGTGACTGCTCGCTTGCATTAGGAATACTAGGGAATCGTGACATCAAGTACAACCCACACAGTCACAATTGTCAGTGTGTAATCTCACAAAGTGGCTGCAGACTTTTGTCCTGAACCTTGACCACCCCTTTAATGACACTATATTCATATTCAATAAATTTACATTGTAAGTCACCATTTATACTTATTGTAGATTAAATATTAACAAAACATTTGACTTGTACGTGAACTACAGAATGCAATTCACAAGAAATCCAGTAGATGGGATCAGCACCCTATGGAAATCCACCGGCATAATAGTGAGGACACATTGGAGCCGCTGTGTAATGTACAGTGCTACAGTGTAACTATTTACCAATATTTCTATATAGATACTGTATAATAAGCTTCTTCATAGTACGTTGTAGTAATGTCTACAATATGTAGTTTTACATTCCCTTGACCTTATTCACACGCAATGATTTTTTTTCCTCTTCCCTAAACCTTGCACTGTGTTTTATCAGTGATCTGGATCCCTTTGTCGTCTGTTTACAGTATTATTAGTGTTTAGATTTATAAAATTAATGTTTCTTCAATTTTTCTTGTATGAATAAATATATTGGAGTTTTCCATAGTTTCTCTTAGCATCAACTAGTGAAAACAGACAGAACATGGATGAAATATGAGCGATAACTGTGTCCTGTCTAAATTTTTTCATTCACCAATTCACTTACATGAATGAGTTAAATCTGCAAATTTGACCAAACTATGGCTCCAATTCATCAATGTATTTTTTCTAGCATAAAACACTGAAAAGATACACATTTTTTGAGCAATTTGAGTTTGCACAAAATATTTTGCGACTTTTGGCTTTTTAACGCCAATTTTGGTCAGTTCCGTCCAAATTGAAGGAGCATAGGGTAGTTTGGTAGTGGAACAGGGCATGGCAATTCATGGTGAGCTGCGGTGTACCTAACACCACAAATCTTTCTCCAGTCCATTACTGGAGTAAGATTTGTGGCGACGTACACGCTACTTTTCAGATCTTCCTGATTAAATAAGAGGTGTGCGCCTCTTCAAGAATCAGGCACCTCTGGCTCCAACACGTCCTCTCATTAAGACTGGTGTGAACAATGCTGGGCTTCATGACTTGAAGCCTTTGTCTCCAATTTTTTTTTTTCATAAGGTAAATGGGCATGTGTAAAAATGCTTAGACTTTGATATGTGAGTATTATCCGATATACACTAATGTGAAGCTAAAATGTGTGAAGGGGCCACAGACTGTATTGTGATGGATAACGTAAAACTGATTTAATTTTTAGCTCCTGAGTTTCTGTCAGTTTGTTGTACAAAGAGCAGGCTAATAGTGAGCTGTAGAAATGTGTGGAGAGCCAGCAGATACAGGGTTAACAGAGATTGTGGCTGAGCTGTGTGGAGCCAGATGACAGATCAGAAGCTTGTGTCAAGGACAGATGAGTTTACACTGATCTTGACATTTTGACATTGCTTAGCAACTGTGTTGTAGGCTGAGCTAATTTGATTCCTCATAAGCTGCAGTCAGCAGTGTAGGCCCCGACCCCTTACCCTTATATGGTTACATGCCCCATATTCAATGTGAAGATGGATCTGACTGATAATAAACATATTTCTGTGTCTCGGTCGCATGGGCTACTCAGTAGCCAGGCAGGCAGTCTCTCAGTATACCACAGTGGTGATTGACCAGCCCCATGGCCCTGATCAGGGATAAGGTTTATAGAGGTTGTCGTGATGCCAGCTGAGATTCTGGCCAGAGGTGAATAGCGCTGCAGGTAGTGGCACACAGGGGGTAGATGGTACAGTAGCAAGATGGAGCACTCCCCTCAGGAGGAGCAGGTCCCTGGGGTGGAGAAGTAGAGATGGTGGAGAGGAGGATGTTGGAGGCTGTAGTAATGAATAAAGGTGCAGAGTAGTTGCAGGAAGGATGTTCTTTACCTTTTTTAATTGCATAGTAGTTCATCAGCAGATCTAGGGTACTGGTTCACTGGGCCTGGCAATCTGGTCAGTCTGAGAACTAAACAAGCACCGCTATGATGGATGGGTATATGGTCTTCCAGCTGACTTTCCCCTTGGGTTGAGGTTCTAGGTACTATCCTCTTCCCCATGTGCCTCTTTCTTCTTCGTGGCTACTAGCAAGTAGGCAAGTGACTACGGACTCTTGAGACAGTTCTCCTGCCCTATGACAGTCACTGTACCTCTGGTAGTCCCACAGTGTGATTACTAAGCTTCCAGCCCAGAAGCCTCCAGTTTACCTACAGTCATGAACTCCTGACAGCCTGAGGTCCTGGTACCTCTTCCACAGCTCGTGACCAGCACAGGCTGAAGGCTGTTAGGAGGCAAACACTCATCTATTGTTGGACTCTGTCTCCCAAGTGTTTAAGTCTCTCCTAATGCCACCCCTCCTTACACCTCACTACAGCTAGGCCCTCGCTCCAACCAGTGATTGTCACTGCTCTAAAAAGGCATTTTGTGTCCAGCCTGCTGATCAGAGCTTGGGAAGTGTGTGCATGCATAGGAAATCCATCATAAGATACCTGAATTCTCCTCAGACATGGTATTAGAACCGATAGAGTTAACTACCACTTTGGCGGCCAGACTACATTCCCCCATAGTTAAAGGCAGTATGTCCTGAACTGCAACAAAAAGATACAGAGATATTAGGCATGAACATTTTTGAATGCAATTACATAACAACCATAAATAACACTTTTAATAATAACATTTGTAAAAATTTCATTCTGGCAAGAAGGCACATTTTTCTTGAATATTACAAACAATAACACTGTGGTGTGGATTACAGCCCAAAACCACTTCGGCAAACTCATCCCTGGGTGAAGTGCAGGGCAAAGAGATAATTTTATAGGTTCTTCTGCGCCGGCTGTTTTAAAGGTTAAGACAAAATTGGCATAGCCTCAGCCACAGTTCTTTGTTGGCACTAGCACGGACATCTCCGGAAGTGCAAACAAGTCTTAGTAGAACAATTAAGTGCAAAGTGTTCAAGTGCAATAAGTTTGAGTGTAAAAGTCTTTGGTTTGGCTGGACCAATAGGCAGATGCAATGTGGTAGTTGGCCCTTGGGTAGCGGATGGTGACATAGGTACTGTAGGGACCAGAACTGTAATGGGGGCCTGAGCTCCTTGTGTGGGCACAAGTTTCTCACACCTCCGCTGTTCCTCAGTCGCATCCCTCCATGCTGCATCCCCTTGACAGCGGATCCAAGCAAGGATATAACCATCACGCATATATAAATATAATTGTATACATACTGATACTTATTCCTATACTTATTTATCTATGCAGAGTAATCTAAAAAAAAAATACATCAGAACATGGACAGGACATCTGAACACTGGACATAGCACATGGTTCTAGGCAGGGACACCGGACATTAGACACAGCTCTAGGTGGCAGTCCTTGGATACCGAGAATGGCTCCAGGCACCAGCCATCAAACTCTAGACATCGGGCAAGGCTCCAGGCAGGAATCATCAGGTTCCAGACATTGGAGATGGCTCCAGTCACCAGGCAGCGGTCATCAGGTTCCGGACATCAGACATTGCCTCAGGCACCAGTCATAAGGCTCCGGACATTGGATATGTCTCCAGGCACCAAGCAGCAGTCATCAGATTCCAGGCATCGGATATAGCTCCAGGCACCAGCCAAAGGTCATCAGATACCGGACATCAGATACTGGCTGGAAAGGACCCAAGCAAGATGGTGCAGGCAAAGCAGGAGCGGACCGGAGCTGGATGACATAGCCACCATAGTGTGGGCTGAAGTATGGTGAGCACAACAGAATAATGCAAGTACAACATGCATGGACTGGAAATGAGTGACACAAGCACCTCAGGAGCAGACCAGAGCTGGTGGCGCAAGTGCAGCACAATTTTATGAGCACATCAAGCACAGACCGAAGCTGAGTGATACAGGGACAAGAGGAATGGACCCAGCATACCCAGCACAGTAACTGAGACCTAGGGCACCTGGCAGTAGCTGCAAGCCTGTAAGCATATTGAAAATCAAGCATCACAGCAGATGACCTCGCAACATGCATTTGGCTACGCAGTGGGAAATGAGTAACAAACAGACCAGCATTACAGTCCCATATATATCTTCATGATTAACAGCTATGTCCTTTGAGCTATTGGGGAATATATGGGCTTAATGACAGCTTGACTTGTCAAAAATCACAGCTGCCATCAAGCCCTGGATTAGTAATTAAGAAGTGTCTATGGCACATCCTATTAGTAATCCTGTAAATCAAAAGAAACAAACACTGATGCAGAAAAATCCCTTATTCGAAATAAAAAAGGCACACACCCTGTTTCACTAATTTATTAACCCCCAAAGCACCCCTTCAGTTCCGAAATAATCCACACAATGTCCCACAATGATACTCGGCTCTGCTATAACTGGAAGCTGTGGTGAGCAGTGACATTACAAGGCCGCTTACCATTACATTGACCGCTTACCACAGCCTCTTGATCACACTGACAGCACCATGGGAGCCACAGCTGTGGGAGTGATGACATCAATGAGATCAGCAGAGTTCACATGTTATTGGTTCCCATGGTGCCTTCTGTGACCGCCGGTAAACTCCCTTATGGACTGCTCTGCCACTTTGTTGAGCAATCTGACAGTCCAGAATTCCAGCAGTGAGTTCACCGGTGGTCACAGAAGGGACCGTTGAAACCATTTACCCATGAACTCTGGTGAGCTCTCTGATGTTATGGCTCAAGGTTGTGGCTCCCATGCTGCCATGAGTATGTAATGTCACCGATCAACATCACCTCTGGATATAGCAGAGCTGAAGATCGGTGTGAGACAGCATGTGGATTACATTGGAGCTGCAGGGGTGTTTTAGGGGTTAATAAATTATAGGGAAACAGGGTGTCTGTGTTTTTTATTTCAAATAAAGGATTTTTCATTGTCTGCGTTTATTTCTTTTCACTTACAGAATTAATTATAGGGGTATTGACAAGCCAACTCCAAAGTCAGGGAAGACTCGGGAACCAAGCAGTTACTAGCTGTTATCTCTTCTTCACTTCTCAGTTCTTTTCACAGCGACAGATGGGGGCCGAGATCCGGTCCCGTGACCCTGACGGTGTCATTTAAAACAAATGGGGGGATGACAGGGAAAGTCTCGCTCCTCGCGGTTCTCCTTCTTTTTCCTCTAGGTGGGGTCAGCAACTCTCGATAGCAGACCCCCTTGGCTTTTCTTTAGTACTCGGGGCGGGTCTGCTATTTTGCGCCTTCTCCAAAATCCTTCCCATGACAAGGGCCTAGACACATCCTGACCTGCACGTGACGCTTGCTCTTCTCCCACCGCCATTTTTGCGTGCTAGTTCTTGCACAGTTTTTAACAGTTCTTTAAGGTGCACGAGACCGTTCGTTCTGGGCATCCTGTTCGTGACGCCAAGTTGACATGCCCACTCCAGGGCCAGGGAAGACTCGGGAAATGGGCAGAATTAGTAATAGGGGTAGTGACACGCCCACTCCAGGGTCAGGAAAGACTTGGGAAGTGGGCAGTTACTAGCTCTTCTCTTTTCTTCAGTTCTGGTTTCTTTTCACGGGGACAGACTGGTGCCGAGACCCATGACCCTGGCAGTGTTATTTAAAATAAATGGGGGGATGTCAGGGAAAGTCTTAGGGATAAGGGGTATTCGTGATGCCACCTGCTGTATGTGGCCAGGGCCACCGCCACTGCTTCAGAACCTCTGGGGATGATGGCTCGTAGCTTGGATGGTGTCACTCCCCACAGGTAAAACATAGATCCCAGGGCAGTGGAGTGGTTCCCCCGGTTTGTACCTTGGCAGATGTTCACTCCATCAACAGTATCCTCGGTGTTCCGGGCAGCCTCTGCGGTCGATAGATGCCGCGAATAAAAGTCTCACACACCACTGTTGCCATTCTGTTACTTTTACTTAGGTGTTAAAACATGGCCGGTACTCTCCGATACGGATCTTTCTCCAGAGTCAAGTGCAGTCAAGCCACGGTTGGTGCCCTTTCCTTCCTCTCTAGGTGTCTAAGTCTCTGGTGGGTTTCCTCTCTCTTAGCGCTATAAGGGATAGTTCTCCTCTGAGGCGAGGAGGTCATCGTTCTGCTCCCCAGGCTCTCAACGCTCTCCGACGCACAGAGCTCCCGAACCTATGGCCGCGGGTGCTGTTGTGTCCCTGGTGACATTAGGTTCGTCTCCTGGGCACTGCTCCCTAGTTCAGCCACCTTCCCCAAGATGTGTCGGGTGTTTGGCCACAGCTCCCGTTAGAAGTCGGGGGCCTCCGGTTTTACCGCTCGGGCATAAAGTATCTGCACTGTGTTCAGGGCCGGTCCCTGTATCGTCCACCAACCCCTCTGTCTCGCCAGATTTGGGCATATGGGGATCACTGTCTTGTCCTCACCCCAAGGGTCCTTTTTTTTCTCTGCCGATCAGTTCTCTCCCTCTCGAGGCGAGTGTGGTCGTGCTCCAAACCCCGGGAGCTGGCACCACACCGCCTAGATGCTCCTGACTGACTACCATTCCTCATCAGCTGGTGTTACTCATCAAGTCTCCTTCTAATGACTCTCCCTAACACTGCCTGTTTCCCCTTTTTGTGACTTAGGCCACTCCTTAGGGTCCACTCACCATCCTGGGGCCTTAGGGGTCATGTACTGTGTGTGTGCGTTCTTTGGGATCAACTGCTCCATCCCAGGACCTGGAGAGCAGGGGCACTATACTTCCTAACTACAGGAGTGCAGTACCTCTGGTGTTGGCCTATACGGTGGGGCACCACAGTATCTCATACACACCTGTTCATTATTAATCGAGGGCTTGATGGCAGCTGTAATTTTTGGCAAATCACAGCTGTCATTATTATTATTTTTTTTACTACGCCATTTGTTCCATGATGCTTCACATGTTAAAAGGGGCATGCATAGACAAGTACAATATTTATGACCAATACAAGGCACAGAGAAGTACAGGAGAAGAGAGGGCTCACAGATTAAAAGGGATGGGTGAGGATACATTAGGAGAGCGTATAGCTGGAGCAGTTTAGTGATCTGATGCTCACTGCAGGTTGTAGGCTTGTCAGAAGAGGTGGGTTCCTTCAGGTTCCTTTTGAAAGTTTTCACGGTAGACAAGAGTCTGATGTGTTGGGGCAGAGAGTTCGAGAGTATTGGATATGCATGGGAGAAATCTTGTATACAGTTGTGGGAAAAAGAGATAAGAGGGATTTTGAGAGGATCGCATTTTGCATGTAGGTAGGTACTGAGAGATCCTGTCACAGCTATATTGAGGGGACAGGTTGTGAATGGATTTGTATGTCATGATTAGGGTTTTGAACTGGAGTCTCTGGGCAATGGGAAGCCAGTGAAGAGATTGGCACAGAGGAGAGGCTGGGGAATGATGGGGAGACAGGTGGATTAGTCGGGCAACAGAGTTTAAGATAGATTGGAAGGGAGCAAGAGTGCTAGAGGGAAGGCCAGAGGGTAGGAGGTTGCAATAGTTGAGGCGTGAGATGATGAGGGCATGCACGAGTGTGGGCTGATATTCTTTGGCTGGGACCAGCCAATAACCCAGGACCGTCCCACCCTGATAACATCAGCTTGCTGCTGTCTGCTTTATTGACGCTAGTTATCAAAAATAGGTGGGAGCCTCATAGTTTCTTTTTAATACTTACTTATTTAAGATTTGGGCTCAATCCTATTCTTATATCCAGTGCAGACAAAGCAGACAGCAGCGAGCTTGTAATATCAGGATGGGAAGAGCTAAGGATATAGGCCCCTTCCCAGCTTGATATCAGACTCAAGCTGATGGCTTTACTTTGGCTGGTTAGAAAATAAAGGGGACCCCACGTTATTTTTTTTTATTATTTATTTATTTTTGCACTAAACAGACATCAGGCTGACTGCAACCAATCATAGATGACAGAAATGTAAGATTTCTAAAGTGAATTTCTAAGGTACAGGTTGGCTAGAGACATGGGGGACCCCTTCACTTAATGCAGCAGACATGCTGCATTCAGTGCTGCATTTAGTTTGACATGCACCAGGGAGATGACAGGTCCTCTTTAATACCACCATTTTACAGCACTTATATTCGGGTACCTATTGACTTATATGGGGTTTAGGGTTATGCTCGGGTCAAGTCCGGCATCCCACCTGGACCTTTATTTTTAAGTCTGGCTAAACTCATTGCAACCCGAACATCTACGGGTCCACTCATCTCTAGTTGGGAGCAGAAGGGGTTGGTCCTGGCAATGTGGGAAGTTAAATGTGTCTTTGTGGTAATCTCTGCCGTCAAGTGGTGGCTGGAGAAGTCGTCATGTCCGTCTAGGCCAAATGGAAAAAATGGGAAAAGTAAACAACTCCATCAGAAAGAATGTCTGCTGTAAGTCACTATATATATGTGGCACCCTGACGTACAGGTAGCCACAGGAACAGCTAGTGCATGGAGGGATTTTCATGTCAAGTGCCTTTACACATACAACACCTTCCACCCTAGGCCTGTAGTGGGAACCCCACTTCCTGCCTTAGGCAAGATCCCCTATAAATACAGGTGCTGGGGGTGGAGTTAGTCAGTCCGTGCAGTACGGAGCAGTACTGTGAAGATACCCTGGTAGCGGAGCCGTGCTAGGCAGTACCAGATGAGAGCCTAGCCAGAGTAAGGAACCAGAGAGTTAGGGTTGGAGGCTCGGCAAGAGACAGAGTGGGGGCAGAGGAATCATACTGGTTCACCCCAGGAAGCAACCCGGACACTGGAGCCCGAGTCTGCTAAGGAGCACTTAGCCCAGCAGAAAACACCGGTTCACCAAGGAGATTCCAGTCTCTCCGGACACCTGTATCAGCAACCAACACAAGAGCCAGGAACCGCAGGAGAGAGAGATAGCAGCATCCAACAGAAGGTTCTTACTACCTACCATACTGGTGAGAGACACAGAGGAGGCCAGGCCAGGATTTACACAGGTCAGGGCATCAACACAAGTAAGACAGGAACAAGGAGGCCTTACAAATCACTCGCTGTGGAAATCCTGAAGTGCTTCCCGACCACTTGGAGTGTACCCTGGACAGTGCCGATTTAACATCAGTATAGGTACGGAAAACTACTTCCAGTGTGTGTGTCAGTTCTTACAGCCCTGATCCTGTCCAACCCAGAGACTGTAGAAACTTCCCGCCTGCAAATGCCACCTCCCTGTGCCAAATCTTATTCCACATCACTGCCCCAAGGACCCTGCTCCACCTACGGGGAGCATCACCATCAGGCTGCCCATCCATCATCCCCGGAGGTCTGCAGCAGCACTGGCGCCATCACCAGACACTGTAGGTGGTGTCACGAACTCTTGAGCACAATATCCTTTTATTTTTGCAAAGCCCTTTTTAAGCGACCACCAGGGCCACGGACCCGGGTATCGACCGCCCATGACAATCCCCCGTAATCAACGCCCGAGATCTGAGTCCCCACATCCTTGGGGTGGGTCATATAACTGTACTGTAATCTCCTGTATGTTCTACAGGACTGACATCAAGCACTATATGGTCACCATATGGCAGTAATATTAGTGTTGGTCTTTGTATAAAGAATAAATTCAGTAGCTCTATGGTCAACTGCTGAGGTTTACCTATACCTCTGATTAGGAGACGTCAATGTAGCTTTAAACATGATTCCTGATTGGGAAGTTTTGCCATCCCTGTAGTGAACCCCTAGCTACGCCTCTGTATGGAGGCATTGCTTCATGTC
Organism: Allobates femoralis; assembly: GCA_033576535.1. Taxonomy (NCBI): domain Eukaryota; kingdom Metazoa; phylum Chordata; class Amphibia; order Anura; family Aromobatidae; genus Allobates; species Allobates femoralis. Next base: position 66,966,012 of record JARQOC010000001.1, read on the forward strand.
ATACAGCAAACCAAGCACAGCATCTTCTGTTATAAATGAAAGCCAAACTATATGAGGATATGTACAGTATCGATACTGAGGTCTTACATCCATATTACATATCACATTCACACTATCTTTGCAAATGTACTTGTGCATCTCAATAAATTTTAATATCATCAAAATCAATATCATATGTTTCAGGACATTTCTGCAAACCCTGAAACACGTCGACTAATAAATCAATATTTTATTCACCCTTTGATGTCTCGTGGAATATGGCAGCGCAGTTTTCAACTCTTCATCCTCCCTACTTTAATTTTCTGAGATAATGACCTTTGGATTTTATTGGCTGTAAGCCATAATCATCAACATTAACAGAAATAAACACTTGAAATAGATCACTCTGTGTGTAATGACTCTATATAATATATGCGTATCATTTTATGTATTGAATTACTGAAATAAATGAACTTTTTGATGATATTCTAATTCATTGAGATGCACCTGTATGTGCAGAACAAAAACAAGGGAATGTAACATTTGCAATGCAATATTTCCTATAACATTGTTTCCTGCTCAAAATTGCTACTTAAACATTTTGCTAATGTACTCATTAGAGTATACACTTCACTTTAAGCCATCTTCACAACAACAAAAAAGCTGCAAAATCAGTATAATTTGTACTACAGGCTTTTATTATTGCCAAGGGTAGATTGTATTTAATTAACTACTTCAGTTTTTATGGGAAGCTTTGTGATTTCGGGCCGTTTATAGCCCACCTGTAGAGATGAAGTGATGGTTATTTATGAACCTGTCAGGTTGGTGCCAGGGAGCATCATTTACTCTTTGATCATTGTGTGAGAATAGTTAGGAGAGGAAACAAAACATATGCCATGGTCAGCTCACCCAAGTGCAGGTAATGATGTATGGATGCCCGCAGGGCACTAAACCTCAGCAACAATCAGAGAGGATAACGATAGGATCCTTAATTGGGGCAGATTAATATTCATATGATATGTATAGACACAAATAGCTTCGCTATCATATTTTGGGATACAAAAAATACTCTATTTATAGCATAGCCCGGCTCACCTGCACCGGGGTGATTGACTTTTGTGACTTTCTTAATCTCAATACATTAGAATGTCATCAAAAAGATCATTTGTTTCAGTAATTCAATACAAAAAGTAAAACGCATATATTATATAGAGTCATTACACGCAGAGTGATCTATTTCAAGTGTTTATTTCTGTTAATGTTGATGATTAGGGCTTACCACCAATGACAACCCAAAGCTCATTATCTCAGAAAATTTAAATTTTATATAAGACCAACTGAAATAAGGGTTGTTGAATAATAAATGTTGGCCTACTGAAAAGTTAGTACAGTAAAGGCACTCAATACTTCGGGGCTCCTTTTGCATGAATTAATGCATCAATGAGGCGTGTAATGGAGGCGAACAGCCTGTGGCTGCTGAGATGTTATGGAAGCCCAGGTTGCTTTGATAGCATCTTTCATCTTGTCTGCATTATTGGATCTGGTGTCCCTCATCTTCCTCTTGACAAAACCCCATAGATTCTCTATGGGGTTTAGGTGAGGCGAGTTTGCAGAGCAATGAAGCACAGTAATACTGTGGTTAGTAAACCAGGTATTGGTACTTTTGGCAGTATGGACAGGTGCTGAGTCCTGATGGAAGATGAAATCTCCATCTCCAAAAAGCTTGTCAGCAGAGGGAAGCATGAAGTGCTGTAAAATTCACTGGTAGAAGGCAGTGCTGACTTACTTGTTACTATTCACAACTCGCAGTATACTACTCGGGTATTTCGGATACTTGGTACTGGCAAGATTAATTTATATCACTTTTGAGTCCAATTTACCGTATATACTCGAGTATAAGCCGAGTTTTTCAGCACAAAAATTGTGCTGAAAAATGTCCCCCTTGGCTTATACTCGAGTCAGTGGTACTGGCTCAGTGGGGGAGGCGGTGTCCGAGGGCTGGAGGAGGTGGGGGGAGGCTGTATTATGAGCGGCCGTTCACGTGGGGCCACTCATTAGTGCAATGCAATATGCACTGCATCCCCCTGTCCATCAGCGGCAGGGGGAGTGGTACATATTACATTGCACCATGTGGTATACAGGTCCCCCCGCAGTGGTATATAGGCCGCCCGCCCCCCCTATCGGTATACAGCGCCACCACCCCCCGCAGTGGTATACAGGCCGTCCGCCCCACCATCAGTGGTATACAGGGCCCCCCCTTGCTGCCGCACACCTGTAAAGTAATACATCATTATACTTATCCCTGTTGCTGTCGCCGCTCTGACACCGCGCTCCTCCGGGTCTTCATGCTTCTTCCTCCAGCTCACAGGCAATGACGTCATTGCCTGCGCATGCCGGTCACAAGCAGGAAGAAGCAGGAAGAAGCATGAAGACCCGGAGGAGCGCGGTGTCATAGCGGCGACAGCGACAGGGATAAGTATAATGATGTATTACTTTACAGGTGTGCGGCAGCAAGGGGGGCCCTGTATACCACTGATGGGGGATCGGGCGGCCTGTATATCACTGCAGGGGAGGGGGCGGTGGCCCTGTATACCAATGGGGGGGGGGGCGGGCGGCCTATATACCACTGCGGGGGTTAGTCGGGGTGCCTGTATACCACTGATGGGGTGGGCCTGTATATACCACTGAAGGGGGGCCTGTATATACCACTGATGGGGGGCTTTATATACCACTGATGGGGGCTGTAACCACTGAGGGTGGTCTTTTATATACCACTAATGGTGTGGCCTGTATATACCACTGATGGGGGGCTGTATATACCACTGATGGGGGGCCTGTATATACCACTGATGGGGGCCTGTATATACCACTGATAGGGGCTGTAACCACTGAAGGGGGGCCTGTATATACCACTGATGGGAGGCTGTATATACCACTGATAGGGGCTGTAACCACTAATGAGGGGCCTGTATATACCACTGATGGTGGGGCCTGTATATACCACTGATGTGGGGCTGTATATACCACTGATGGGAGGCCTGTATATACCACTGATGGGGGGCTGTATATACTACTGATGGGGGGCTGTATATACCACTGATGGGGGGCTGTATATACCACTGATGGGGGCTGTAACCTCTGATGGGGGGCCTGTATATATCACTGATGGGGAGCCTGTATATACCACTGAGGGGGGCCTGTATATACCACTGATGGAGGGCTGTATTCCACTGATGGGGGCTGTAACCTCTGATGGGGGGGGGGAACTGTATACCAGTGATGGAGGTCCTATATACCAGTGATGGGGGATTATATACCAGTAATGGGGGCCATTTATCATGATGAGAGGGACTGTATACCTTGATGAGTCTGCTTCAGTTCCCCCCTAGGCTTATACTCGAGTCAATAAGTTTCCCTAGTTTTGGAGGGTAAAATTGGGGCCTCGGCTTATACTCGGGTCGGCTTATACTCGAATATATACGGTAAGTCAATGGGATATGCGAGTAATTATCTGCTGCACCCAAAAAAAGCAGTCTGGGGGCTGAGGAAAAGGCTGAAATGGGTGCATGATTGTTTAAAAGGCGGCGGTTTAAAAAGACACCAACCAGCGGCTATTTCAAAAGATCAGCTGATCAGCATCAGCTAATCATTTGTAATAGCCAACTTAAACTGATTCAGGTCATTAAACCTGATATTGAACAACTGATCGGTTTGTCGTCTGGCAAACCGATCAGATGATATTGGATTCGGATTGGACATCGTGGGACCCTGAAACCTGGACAATGTTAGAGGGGGTGGGGTTCTTTTCTGTAATAAAGATGAAGTCCCTAATTGTTTTCTGTTTTATTTCTAATAAAAATATATTTTCTCCGTGTTGCATTTTATTTCTATATGATTACTAGAAATTCATAGTGGTCATGTATAATACTGGCGTTGACCCCCATGAATTTAGGGCTTAGGGCCAGCTGATAATACAATCTGGCCCTAACCCCATTATTACTCAGTGAGCCACCCGGCACCAGGGCCGCTGGACGAGTCGGATACAGCGCCTGACCCAGGTAAGACACTTTTTGCGTTTTCTATTGGTCATGAGTGGCTTGACACAAGGAATGTGACAGTTGTTGCCCATGTCCTGGATACTTCTTTGTGTGCTGGCTCTTGAAGCACTGACTCCAGCAGCGTCCACTCCTTGTGAATCTCCACCAAATTTTTGAACGGCCTTTTCTTAACAATCCTTTCAAGGCTGCGGTTATCCTTGTTGCTTATGCACCTTTTTCTGCCACACATTTTCCTTCTACTCAACTTTCCATTAATATACCATATATACTCGCGTATAAGCCGAGTTTTTCAGCCCAAAAATTGGGCTGAAAAGTACCCCCTCGGCTTATACACGAGTCAATACGGTCCCCATGAGTATACAGCAGCCCCAGCAGCCTCAGTAATCCAGGGCCCCCCCCCCCCCCCCCTTGCTCCAGAAACCTGTAAAGTAAAATATACTTATCACTGTCCCGCTGCCGTCCCCGCCGCTGCCGACATTGCGATCCTCCATCTTCATCCGTCTTCTTCCGGTTTCCTCTGTTCGGCGCAGGCAATGACGTCATTGCCGGCGCCGAACACAGGAAGCCGGAAGAAGACGGATGAAGCCGGGGTGAGCGCGATGTCGGCAGCGGCGGGGGACGGCAGCGGGACAGTGATAAGTATAAAGATTTTTACTTTACAGGTTTCTGGAGCAAGGGGGGGGGGCCCTGGATTACTGAGGCTGCTGGGGCTACTGTATACTACCGCTGGGGCTGCTATATACTACCACTGGGGCTGCTGGGGCTCCTATATACTACCACTGGGGCTGCTGGGGATACTATATACTACCACTGGGGCTGCTGGGGCTGCTATATACTACCACTGGGGCTGCTGGGGCTGCTATATACTACCACTGGGGCTGCTGGGGATGCTATATATTACCACTGGGGCTGCTGGGGCTGCTATATACTACCACTGGGGCTACTGGGGATGCTATATACTACCACTGGGACTGCTGGGGCTGCTATATACTACCACTGGGGCTGTTGGGGATGCTATATACTACCACTGTGGCTGCTGGGGCTGCTATATACTACCACTGGGACTGCTGGGGCTGCTATATACTACCACTGGGGCTGCTATATACTACCACTGGGGCTGCTGGGGCTGCTGTATACTACCACTGGGGCTGCTGTATACTACCACTGGGGCTGCTGTATACTACCACTGGGGCTGCTGGGGCTGCTATATACTACCACTGGGGCTGCTGTATACTACCACTGGGGAGGCCTGTATACCACTGGGGGGGGGGTCTGTATACCACACTGCTGGGGGCTGTATACCTGTGCTGGGGTCCACCCTCGGCTTATACACGAGTCAATAGATTTTCCCAGATTTTGGGGGCAAAAGTAGGGGGGTTGGCTTATTCACGGGTCGGCTTATACACAAGTATATACGGTACTTGGATACAGCATTCTGTCAACAGCCAGCTTCTTTAGCAATGACCTTTCGTGGCTTACTTTCTTTCATGCGCTTAGGTGGCACTGACATTGCTGGATGCTGCTGTGTGTGTTGTTTGTCTTTAAGAGCTGCATGGTTTATAGTTGTCATTGTCTTTGCCTCCTGTGTTGTTCTCCAGGACTGCATTTGTGGCGCCCCACATGGTCAGGCGTCAATGGGGTATTGCACCCGTAAAAGAGGTGTAATCTTCCCCAGCTGCAAGTGGATCCTAGGCTGGTGGGTGGGATCCATTCCTGCACTCCCACATTAGAATAGAAGTGGGAGGTTACCCAGGAGGGAGATATATTCACCTCTAGGGGGAACAGAGAGTTAGAACAGTCGGAGTTGGAAAGGAGAAGGGAGTCGAGGAGGAGTGTGGAGCGAGACAGGAGGTTTAACCGGACAGCTCTACGCTGATCCGGAGGGAAGATGGGAGAGGATTCTGAGGGGATCCTGAGAGAGGGTGCCTGACATGGGATTCTGGGCCCTAGAGAGAAAGGGGGAACCCCAGCGTAGAGCGACCATACTCCAAGGAATTCCCCAGTCCACCACGGGAACGCCGGACCAGAGGAAACGGCCAGAGTCCATCTCTGAAAGTTATCAACCAGTTGCTGTGGTCTGTTCACCGGCTGCAGCACCCTGCCAGACAGAGCGGTCTGCCTGCTTCCTCACCACGAGGGAGGGGAGCCCCAAGTCTACCTTTAAGGAGCCATTGGGTATAGACTCATCCTAGGAGGGGAAGAAAGGACACGGGTTCGTCAACTAAGGTTTACCACGGGTTCCACCATACCACCTGGCATCCACTTGCAGCCACCGTAGAGCTACCTGTATGAATAACATCTTGCTGAACTGTGGATTCTGTATTTTGCTGCGGAACATTTACAGTAAAGTGCCCGGGATAAAGTGACTTTGCCTTTGTGTGGTTATCTTCATCACCCTGTTTGCTTGCAGGAACGCTGCCCCGGAGGACCAGCTTCACCTGTAGGGAGCTTTGCCGTCCTTGCCGTGATACCATCGCCCTCCGGAGGACTGTGGGGCGCTGGTGACCCATCACCAGGTACTACAGGTGGCGTCACGCGACAATAACTCTTATCCCTGCACATAACCCCTTATTGAAGTGTCACCCAGGCCACGGGCTCAGGTGCTGCCACCAATGACATCCCCGTGTACCCCTGGGCCTCGACACATTCACTATTATATTCAACTGCTGGTTGAGGGGTTAATGTGTGACTCACCTGGAATCTCTTCGACCTCGCTTTAAACAGCCTTCCCTCTCTTCTGTCAGGTGCTGCTGATAGCTATTTGCTTTAGGTCTTGGTGCTGTGCTGATGCTTAGCTGCTGGACTAAGTCTTTCCTTTGGAGAAGCTGTGATACCTGACCCATGGGTGGAGGTAGGGGCCTAGGGGTAATCAGGAGTTTTAGGGTACAGGGTGGCGGCTCGGAACTCCTCACCATCAGAGGTACCTCCGAGATCAGGGCGAGCCAGGGACCCAAGCATCAGGGTCAGATTAGGCTCTCCTGACACCCTTTTGCCCATTTCATCTACCTGTTACCTGATTCCCTTACCTTCCAAGCGTGACACCCTCCTTGTGGAATTTGTCAATGACTGCCTTCAGGACATCTGTCAAGTCAGCAGTCTTCCCCATGATTGTGTGGTCTACTGATCCAGACTAAGGGACTATTTTAAAGACTTAGTAAGCCTTTGCATGTGTCGAGCCCACTGGGACGAGGGTACTCAGTACCGGACCGGGTCTGCTGCTGGGGAAGTCACGGGTGGTCCTGGTCCGGACCGTGTCCCGGGCCCTGGCAATTAAAGGGGGGTATTTACAGGGGATGTCAGTCGTGACGCCACCCACTTGATGCGGCCAGTGATGGGGCCGCCGCTGCTGCAGAACCTCCGGGGATGATGTAATGGCAGCTTAGGTGGGATAGTTCCAGTGGGTAGAACTGTGTTCCCCGGGGCAGTAAGGGTTAAGTCTATTGTGGAGTTGTGTAGCACACTTACTTCGCAGACGCTGTAGGGATCTCTCCTCCTGGCTGGTGCTGACAGGCTGTATCCTGTATGGAGAGAATCATTTCATGCAGAAACACAAGGGAAGCAGTTCCAGGGTTTTCCAAAGCTTTACTCTCAGTTCTTCAAGTCACGTTACAGTTCAAGTACAGTTCTTACACAGTTCAAGTACACGGGCACATTCTCCCTCTCCGGGTTCCCTTTGCAGCCAGGCCTCTCTCTCTGTGACCCCTCATACAATCTGCAATGTCCTTCCCGGGCTGTTACGTTCTCTCTTTACTTCGTGTTGTGCGACACTGGACAGTATGGCGGTGACTCGGGCTCCGGTGAGTCCTACGTGTGTCACTGAGCTGCCTGTCCTTAGGGTAGGGATCTCAGTCTGAAACTCAGACCCCCCGTCGTATTGTTTGGGGATGCCGGGTAAACTACGGTCCCCTCTAGAGCCGACACTCTACTTCAGCCCAGCCTCCAGCAGTCCTCCAGCATGAGGTGCTACCAGGCTCCTTTCCTTTTGTGTCTCTTAGTACCATAGGAGGGCTACTCCACCTGCAGTAGGTTGCTTTAGCTGTGATTCTAGGGCCCGGGTTACACCGTCCCTCTCTGCTCTCTCACACTTCTGGGGATCTGGCTCCGGATAGGCTTTCTCTCTCCTCTGGCTCGCACTGGCTCAGTACAGATTCTGCGTTCCTTCTGCCCTCACTCTTCCAGAACGTGTGGCTCTCTCCTGCTCAGCATCAGCTCAACCTGCTGCTGTTCTCTGGCCTTTGCATCTCGGCTTCTCTGTCTCTGCTGCTCTTGGTCTTTACTTTTCAGCTCACTGTGGCCTACTGAACTCCTTCACTCCTCCCCCTTACTATATACTTTCAAGTCACCTGACTACGTGTGTGCCCAACCCACTCCTCTAAATCCACCACCCCTCAATCTCATAGAGTCTCTAATTTCAGGGCTGGATGCTACCTTCTCTTACACGTGGGTTATGTGGGCTGTGAGGGTGATGGTGTGCAACAAGTGTCCTACCTGCCTGGCTGCAGTTCCCTTTGTGGCCTCCTGGACATAGGGGCGCCACACATGTGTTTTCTGTTACGGTAATTATTCTAATTTTCTGAGATAATGACCTTTGGATTTTCATTAGCTGTAAGCCATAATCGTCAACATTACCAGAAATAAACACTTGAAATAGATCACTCTGTTTGTAATGACTCTATATGAGTGTTTCACTTTATGTATTGAATTACAGAAATAAATTAACTTTTTGATGATATTCTAATATATTGAGACACACTTGTATTTGTTTTTTACCTGTAGAATTTCTGCATCTAATATAATTTTATGGGGATAATCTACCCATACAATTCTGTAAACCAGCAAAAAAATTAACATATGGTCAAATTGAGGAATTTCAAAGTAGGTTTTATCAGAAAAAATATTCTTTATCTATTTTGTTACTTAAAAAAACTTTCCTAGACTTCTATCAAAATCAGACATGTCTCTGAGATTTTCCTCAGAGCGATCAAATGCTATCTGTGAAAACCATGGACATCACTCCTAAGCAAAAATTGGGTGTCTGAATGAGCCCTTAGTGATCAGGACATGTCATAGGTCATTAAACAATTCTAGTGGCAAAACCCCTTCATAGGTATATCTAGAAGTGAAAACATGGTAACTGCAGAAATACCAAGGAATACATGATGCTGACTGGGAATAAGCCATTGATTTCAATTCTGACGACAGTGACAAGTCTGTAATTAGCTGAACCGTTCTTCCCCGGGTCAGGATCGATAATACTGTGTCTGATTAACCTGTTGTGGCCTACACAGAGGTGCAGATCATTCCTTATCATTGCAAGAATGATGGGTTAATGTATAATCAGATATCCATGGGTAGAAAAGAAAAAATGATGGCATTCACCCTGGTTGTTGTTCACGTGCAATTTCTTTATTCCATGCAATGGAGTGGGCTACATACAGTTAGGGAGGGGGGTGCTGTGCAGGATGACAGGCGCACCGTTTTGCCTTAGGGTGCCTTTCCCACTGCGGTGAGGTCTGGTCCGGGGCTGTCAGGGGTGACAGCCCCGGACCGGATTTTGGCCCCATAGTATCCTATGGGGCCGGATGGAGCAGGATGGCAGCTATCTGCCATCCGGCGTCCATCTCGCCGGAAGAATCTGGGAGAGGTGAGATTTTTCTTCCGGATACAAAAACATTGCTTGCAACAATCTCCGCATAATTAGTGTCTCTCAGATTCCACCGGATCCTCCCGGATTCCCCCGGATCCTTCCAGGGCAATCCAATGCTCCCTTAACATGGGAGCCTATGGGACTGGATTGCCCAGGAACCGGACACCCGGAGGCTGCACACCGCTGTTATTTCAGGACCGCGGTTCGCTCCCTGCGAGCTGCAGTCCTGACTTATCAGTGGCAGCAGCTGCATGCGGGCTGCACACTGGACCGGATGGCATATTAGCCCTCCGGTTCTGTGTGCTGATCCAGTCTGGGGCTGTCAGGTTCACCCCTGAAAGCCCAAGACCAGTTCGGACCGCAGTGTGAAGCCACCCGTACTCAAGCTTCTATGGGTCCATTGTGCGTCCATTGGGATTATTATGCTATGGTCACTTGGAACACTATACATTCTGCTGTGCTAATGTTTTTTCTTATTTTAAAGATAATACATTATATACATTTTAGACCTATTCTTCTATTACAGAAATACACCATATTTATTATTTTGCTCAAAAGGTGTAAGTGGGGGAAGTCTCTTTCTGCCATGTAAGCATTAGGTATTTCAGCTATCTCTTACTCTGTGGGTGGAGAGTCAGACTTCCCATTACTGATTGATTTCCATTATACTCTTTATTCAATCTGAGCCCGTCAGATCATCTGACCTGCTGGTAGCTCCAGACCAGTTCATCCCAGTTTGCAACCAGGTTGGAGACCACACCCGAATCTTGAGAGCAGGAGGCTGCAAGTCTCCTGGCCGCACTGAAGACTTGGCGGCACCACAGCGGATTAAGAGCCCGGAGCTGCCATCAGCAAGGCGGTATCCGTGAAAGGCTCATGCTGTCTGCCATATGGGATAGGATTCAACACTCAGAAAGAAGGCTGCAGCATAGCTTCAAGCATCAGTGACCCAAAAGGGAAAGCGCAGCAGCAAGGCCTCTGAACCCACCTTACGAAGTGGATCCCCAAATGCTTCCAGGCTGATCGGATCCCTTACAACCTGGTAACCAGTGTCCTGGACTGCATTACCATCTGTCAAGTAAGGGTAAAGGAAACTAATCCATTTTGTGTCTTCCGATTATTATCCGCTCCCTCTGTCCTGCATCCCAACGACCGTTACCAACAATCTCATTGACTTTCACCCTGTCCCTGGGGCTTTGCTCCACCTGTGGGGAGCAGTACCATACCGGCTGCCGCACCATCTTCCCCGGAGGCCTAAACCAGCAGCGTTGGCCATCCCTGGCCAAATACCACAGGTAGCATCATGAAATAGATTTCTAATTCCCTTGTAAATACTCCCCCTTCACTGCACTGGGCCACAGCTAACATGACCTCCCCAAGATAGTCGACTGGCCCGGCTACTGAGTACTCCCCGACCCAAGTGGCTGTTGCATCTGGTATCACAAACAGGATCTGGACCCCAGTACCACCAACCACCAGGTCCTGTGTGCAAAGACCAGGGCCGGCCTTAGGCTGAATGGCGCCCTGTGCAAATTTGTCCTCTGGTGCCCCCTCCCCTCTGTATTCTCAGAATACATGAATGTGCTGCCATCTATCTCAACACCAGGGTCTCATGATGTGCTGCTGTCAGTCAGGAGGTGGCCGGAATTCTCATAGAAAGTATTAAAATTAAACCATCAGTCTTTTCTCACATGTAAAAAAAAAATGGACTTCTAAATGAGGCTGTAGCTATCTAATATGTATTTGGGGCTCAAAAGGGGTTTTCTGAAAAGTTGGGTCCCCAGGTGCATTTGTTGTAAAGAAGAAAAAAACGGTTTTGTGCCCCCATCCAAGATCCAACACTGATTCTCTGCCCCACTCCAGTGTCTGTTGTTCTCTGCAGCACCATCATCACATGGTCAAAGCACCCAATCATTGACCTCATTAGCTCTGCCCGTTGAGATAACATGAGACGTTGAGCTCACTAATTGGCTGCAGTGCTGATGAAGTAATTTCCGCACTGCTGATAATAGACACTGGAGCAGTGACAAAGACCCATCTGAAAGTGGTTCAATGTGATGTGTTTATTATTGTTTTTTTTAACAAGTTTTTTTTAACAACATACTGTAAATGGAAACGCAGTTTTTCTGAAAGCAGAAAACCCCTTTAAAGAGGACCTCTCACCCCCTGGTGCTTTGCTCTCTCGCTCTCCTCGCTGCATAGAGGATCCTCCCCACCTCTGGCCGCTCTGTGCCACCTCTTGGCTCTTTGATCCGCCTCCTGTCTGTGTGTGGCCCCTCCACACCTGCGCCTGTGCATCAGCGTCTCTATTCACGCAGGTGCACATCGAGTAATAGTGCAGCGGTCCCGGCTGCTGATACCGCCTTTTTATATGATGTCAGTGCCTGATCCCGCCTGATAAACATTATGCTGTATGAATACAGGAGTTAACTGAAGAGCCTCATGTGAATGGTGCAGCAGAAGGAATAATTAACCGCAGCTCCATTTACATGTTACTCTTCAAAGCCACGTTTCCCAGAATTGTGGGGTCCCACCGGTCAGATCCACAGTGAAGAGAAAGTCATCACCTATACAGAAGAGAAATGATGATTTCCATATTCAAGATAATCATAATTAAACAACATTTAAATGCTGAAATTCACAAAGTCCAATATTGCCTCTCTGACAACAGGACAGGAGAAGTGGTACTGTGTAGTGTATATACACAGAATAATACAGATACTGAGGATTACACCTACACAGGACAGGAGAAGTGGTACTGTGTAGTGTATATACACAGAATAATACAGATACTGAGGATTACATCTATACAGGACAAGAGAAGTGGTACTGTACAGTGTATATATACAGAATAATACAGATACTGAGGATTACACCTATACAGGACAAGAGAAGTGGTACTGTGTAGTGTATATACACAGAATAATACACATACTGAGGATTACACCAGTATACAGGACAAGAGAAGTGGTACTGTGTAGTGTATATACATAGAATAATACAGATACTGAGGATTACACCTATACAGGACAGGAGAAGTGGTGCTGTGCAGTGTATATACACAGAATAATACAGATACTGAGGATTACACCTGTACAGGACAGGATAAGTTTTCTTACCACAGCAGATTTAGGTCAGGAGACCATTACACTCAGTGCTGTGTGCAGCTTTGCCCAGGTTATAAATGAAGGCAGAACACCAGCCCCAATCACTAGCAACCTCCTTTCTCACAGAGGGAGTGACCACTGGTTGTCCTGCAAAAAGAATGGGACTCATATAGGGCGCTTTCTGAGGATCTTTAGCTTTCCTGCCCCATCATCCCCCCCAACCTGTAGCATTAGCCCTCCTGCCCTATCATTCCTCCCAGCCTGCAGCATTAGCCTTTCTGCCCCCCCATCCCCAGCTTCAGGTCTATGAGTAGTGCACTCACCTGCTCCTTCTCCTGTGTCCTCCTGCTCCAGGATTGTCCTCCTCCTGCCCCCCATGTCCTCCTCCTCCCCCTCCAGCACCCAGCCCGTACCCTACACACACAGCCCGTACCCCACATCACAAAGCTCATACCCCTACACATCACACAGTCCGTACCGCCACACATCACACAGCCCGTACCCCCAACACATCACATAGCCCGTACCCCCACACATCACACAGCCCGTACCCCCACACATCACACAGCCTGTACCCCCACACATCACACAGCCCGTATCCCCACACATCACACCCTGTACCCCACATCACACAGCCCGTATCCCCACACATCACACAGGCTGTAACCCACACATCACACCCTGTACCCCACATCACACAGGCTGTAACCCACACATCACACCCTGTACCCCACATCACACAGGCTGTAACCCACACATCACACCCTGTACCCCACATCACACAGGCTGTAACCCACACATCACACAGCCCGTATCCCCACACATCACACCCTGTACCCCACATCACACAGCCCGTATCCCCACACATCACACAGGCTGTAACCCACACATCACACCCTGTACCCCACATCACACAGGCTGTAACCCACACATCACACCCTGTACCCCACATCACACAGGCTGTAACCCACACATCACACCCTGTACCCCACATCACACAGGCTGTAACCCACACATCACACCCTGTACCCCACATCACACAGGCTGTAACCCACACATCACACCCTGTACCCCACATCACACAGGCTGTAACCCACACATCACACCCTGTACCCCACATCACACAGGCTGTAACCCACACATCACACAGCCCGTATCCCCACACATCACACCCTGTACCCCACATCACACAGCCCGTATCCCCACACATCACACAGGCTGTAACCCACACATCACACCCTGTACCCCACATCACACAGGCTGTAACCCACACATCACACCCTGTACCCCACATCACACAGGCTGTAACCCACACATCACACCCTGTACCCCACATCACACAGGCTGTAACCCACACATCACACCCTGTACCCCACATCACACAGGCTGTAACCCACACATCACACAGCCCGTATCCCCACACATCACACCCTGTACCCCACATCACACAGCCCGTATCCCCACACATCACACAGGCTGTAACCCACACATCACACCCTGTACCCCACATCACACAGGCTGTAACCCACACATCACACCCTGTACCCCACATCACACAGGCTGTAACCCACACATCACACCCTGTACCCCACATCACACAGGCTGTAACCCACACATCACACCCTGTACCCCACATCACACAGGCTGTAACCCACACATCACACCCTGTACCCCACATCACACAGGCTGTAACCCACACATCACACAGCCCGTATCCCACACATCACACCCTGTACCCCACATCACACAGCCCGTATCCCACACATCACACAGGCTGTAACCCACACATCACACCCTGTACCCCACATCACACAGGCTGTAACCCACACATCACACCCTGTACCCCACATCACACAGGCTGTAACCCACACATCACACCCTGTACCCCACATCACACAGGCTGTAACCCACACATCACACCCTGTACCCCACATCACACAGGCTGTAACCCACACATCACACCCTGTACCCCACATCACACAGGCTGTAACCCACACATCACACCCTGTACCCCACATCACACATCCCTCACTTCCCTCATTACCTGTCACACGAGCTTCCATCTCCACCAGATTTTCCTTTACATCTTCTTGCTTTGAGAGACCAAGAGTGAGGCCCCTCCCACAAGCACCACATGGTCATGATATCATCGCAGGTCCTGCAGCCTTGTTATATCTTCAGAGTCCAGACGTGACAGGAGCTAATTGTTTGCTCCTCTGCCCCCTCAGCTCACAGGCAGCTCCACCATTGAAGCTAGATGATTTCCACCCCCACACTCCTCTCCGGGCCCGCAGAGTACAGAGTCAGGGCGCAGCAGAAAATGAAACTGACTTGGTCTCCCTGCAGCGCCCCCTGGCGGCCGGCGCCCTGTGCGACCGCACGACTCGCCCAATGGAAGGGCCGGCTATGGCAAAGACTGTATTGAACTGTGTGATTGCCGCCATTACTGCGGCATGTGGCGTGTGGGAGGCAGACGGAGCATGTTATCATGGGTGGAGCTACAGAAAGAGTGTGAAGAGAAACCGTCCCTGCGCTCTGACATCAACCGGCATGAAGCAGGAGGCCCAGACCCAGAACCCTGGGTAAGCAATCCCTCCTGCCCGCGGAGCAGTAGCCTAAACATTTAACAAAGACTCAGCACTAGGCTAAGGTTAACTAGGGGGAAAAGAAGATGCCCAACCTAGGTGAGGATCGAGCAGTGGGCGCAGCTGCAGCCTGCATAATGACCTTATCGATGCCATACATCCGATGAGTGGTCTGGTTACTGCAATACTCTGGAAAGCCACACACCCTCAGTGACTTCAAGGAGCGACTACATAGCCTATTTGAAGTTTACCCCTTGTCCGATGGCCAGAAGGTCAGCATCCTCATCGGTCAGTTAACTGGTGCGGCCCAGGAGGAGGTAAAGTCCTGGCTGGATACTGATAAAAGAACTGTTAAACACATCCTGGCCAAGCTAAAGACTACCTTTGATACCCGCACAGCGGAAGAGATCAAAATGACATTTTTGGCTGTAAGCAAAGGTTACAGGACAGCATAAGAGACAACGCCCTCAATCTTCAAGAGGCGCTGCGGGCCATTAAACAGTGTGCAGGACGAGGACAGACTGCTAACCAAGCAGTTCATTGAGGGACTCCTGTTCAAAACACACTGAACACAGGTGTGCATTATGGCCCTTCAAAATCCAAACATGAAAACTGTACAATGAAAGGATCAGGCTATCCGCGTGCTGCGAGAGATGAACCCTAGCGGCATAGCACCCCCCAGGTGCCCGATAATAATGTTCCACCAGGAGGCAGCGTCCATGCCTCAGGCACCTGCTGAGGATGATGCACAGACCCTAAGTAATGACACGTCTGCAAATCTATGCCTCCAAGTCCAGGAGTTAACCAAAAGTGTGGCTACTTTGACAAAGAGAGTTCCGTCCTTACAGGTATCTTCACCGACCGAGAAGATCCAACTGACCTCCAGTCCAGATCACCTCCCATAGCGGCAACAGAAGAGGATCCCAACGACCAGAGGGAAGGACACTGACCACTAAGGCCTGACTGGACAGCCCATCTGCTGCCGCTGCCACAAGGAGTGGCACATAGCAAGATTCTGTCCTTTAAACGGGCAACCCCAGGGGCAGCGGGCCAACCCTCAGGAGTAACACGACCTGTTCCACCTAATTGCCGAGACAACTTGAACGCTCTATTGGATACCGGTTCCCAGGTGACAACGATGCCATATATCCTTTATAATTATACTGGGTTGACTCTGATGGTGACTTGACAATAATCGCCAGTAATGGTCAGCCGTTGACTCAAGTGAGGTATAAAAAGGTGACCATTAAGGTGGGGCGAGTACAGCTAAAATCGCAAGGATTGATAATTGTAGATATTGACTGGCGAGAATGCATCCCAATAATCTCCTTAGGTACCAATGTTATAGAGAATTGTCTTTGGGGATATTATTGTTCTATTACAACAGGTAGCAGAAACTGCCAGCATCCTGACAGCAGTGAATCCTGCAAAAGGAGATCAAAGCCCTAATGCAGAGACAACAGGTAGAGGTGTCTAGTGGAGAAGTTATCAGTTTAAGGGTGAGTGACTCATTCTTGATTGTAATATCTCCCAAAACCGAAATGTTAATATACTATACAGTAGGTATCAGGGGTCAATATTGCCATGCCCTGGTAGAACCCGTGTACTCCGACAGCAGGCCTACTGTCCTGGCAGCCAGAGGGGTAGTAGATGTCCTCAAGGGGAGGGTACCTGTACGCATCTTAAATTGTGGGGAAAAAAAGATCATGCAACCAATGGCAAGCTGTTCATTGTCAATAATAACGCAATATAGACAGAAGAACCCTTGGTCCTGGCTGAAATGGCAGAGGACAATGGCTCTGTAGGTCGCCTGGAGGACGGGTGTCAGAAGCTGCACATCGGCACTGACTCCACCCCTTTGCAACAAAAGAATGGGGTTTACCGAGTGGTTCAAGAATATGAACAGGTATCCAGCAAAAAAACCTAGACTTTGGCAGGTAAAAGGGGTTCAATACCATATCCCCATGGGCAGGGGCTGGAGCTTGTCCCGGGTGACAGCCTGAGAGATCCTTCAGCCCTGAAGAGCGGGGGGGTAGTGCTATCAGGTGCGAGTGAAGAGCGGTGGGTGATGGGGGGCTGCTACCAGATCTGGCCGGGTGAAGAGCGGGTGGTGGTGGGGGGATGTGTTTTGAGACCAGAAACTCACCGCCTCGCACAGTCCCGCAAAGCAAGAACAGCCGCCGGCCCATGTCATTAAGGGCACTTAGGGCAAAACCACCAGCCTAGGGGGCACTTGCCCCCCAGCCACCTGGGCCAATCCGCCCCTGCCCACGGGAGAACATCCGCCCATTAGAGAAAGGTACCACTCTGTTCCCCCGGCTCACTATCAGCTATCAGTGTGCTAAGAGAATGTTATGGGAAATGAAGGAGGCTGGAGTAATCAGAGATAGTTGTAGCCCCTGGGCTGCCCCTCTAGTCCTGGTTAAAATGAAAGATGGTACAATGAGGATGTGCGTTGATTATAAGCAGATTAACGGCATTACACATAAAGATGCTTACCCTTTACCACGAATTGAAGAGTCACTAGCTGCCTTGAAATCTGCTAACTATTTCTCGACCCTAGATCTTCCGAGTGGGTACTGTTCCCGTGTCAGAGGCAGACAGAGAAAAAAACTTATTTACATCATCAATGGGCCTATGCGGGTTCAACTGCATGCCTTTCGGGCTTTGCATCGTACTTGTGGCACCTCACTCCACGGTTCGGTTGCCACAGGAACACCAGGAGCATGGCAGGATTTCCACATCAGGTAAACTTACATGCAACACCTTCAACCCTAGACCTGAAGAGGGAGCTCTACTTGCCGACCTCAGGCAAGGTCCCTATAAATTCAAGCCTGTGGGCAGAGTTAGGCAGTTCAGTATGGAGCAGTACTGAGGAAGACACCTGGTGAATGGAGCCACGCTAGGCCCATGCCAGAGGGGAAGCCTAGCCAGTGTGAGGGACCCAAGAGTGAGGGCAGGGCCAAAGCACACACACAGCGTAAAAGGGAGGCCTCATAACTCATTGGATGTTGAGATCCTGAACTGCTCCTAGCCTACCCAGACTGTACCCTGGACTTAACTTTTAACAACAACATCAGTAAAGGTATGAAACAACAACCTTGTGTGTGTGACTGTTATTGCGGGCCCTGATCCTGCTCCCTCCATAGACTGTTTCACAACTCCCATCATCCACTTCCACTACTGCCCCGGGGCTCCCTTTCTGCCTAAGAGGAGCGAAACCACCTTGCTGCTTCACCATCACCCAGGAGGTCTGTCCCTCAGCGGCGGTAACCTTACCGGAGCCATAGGTGGCGTCACACAACACTATTCCTATTAACTTTTCCCCTTTTCAGTAACCACCAGAGCCATGGAACAGGGCAACAAGCCAGTGACATCCCCAGTAGAACAACGCCCGGAACCGGGTGCCCCACGGCTCTTGGGCGGGTCAGCTTTTGGCATCACGAACAGGATCCCATGCCCAGTAAAACCGGGTACTGTGTGCCGTGTATTGACTGTATTGAACTGTTAAATTGGGCTGCCATTACTGCACCACACGGAGAGCGGGAAGAAGAGGGACGTAACTGCTGAAAGGGCATGAAGATAGCCCCATGCTCTGTCGAAAGCCAATGAAGCGCAGAGGCCTGATCCGGAAATACTCGAGTGCTCAATTCACTGCTTTTCTTTTTGAGAGACTGGCTAAAGTTAACTAGGGGGAGCGAGGATGAATGCGCAAGGGAATGTTCATGTTGGAGCAGCCGCAGCACCTGAAGCTGTGGCACGATCGCGACGCTCTCCCTGCCGTATGTCCTGGGAGCGGCGTGGTTACCGCAATATGATGGCAAACCCGATACCCTGGCTGGTTTCAGGAAAAAGATGCACAGTGCGTTGGACATGTATGTAATGACTGGCAAGTATAGAGCTTGTGTTGTGCTAGGACAGTTAATGGGTGCAGCAGAGCGTGAAGCCGAGTCTTGATCAGGCGCAGATAAAGACTCAGAAATCCAAATATTTAACAACTTAAGACTTGTTTTTGAAACCCTCACTGAAGCTGAGCTGAGAATGAGGTTTTACCATTGCAGACAAAGGCCGCAGGACAGTATACGAGACTATGCCTTGAACTTTCAGGAAGCACTGCAGGCCTTAAAGCAGATAGACCCTATCAGTGTGCGGGAGGAGGATAAAATGCTGACTGAACACTTTATTCAAGGGTTGCATTCACCCACCGATTGTATTTAGCTGTGACTATGGGCCCTAGAACACCCTGATGCAAACTTTGTAGTCCTGAAAGACCGGGCCATTAGAGCACTGCAAATCCCTGTGACCCCTGACAATGCACTTCAGCTGTAGCCAGCTAGCACCTTATTCTTGGAGGTGGCACTCCCTTCCTTTACGACAGCGGGGGCTAAAGGACAGAATGTAACACCTGATGCTCCTGATAGCTTCCAATCCCAGGTGCAGCAGCTCAGCAAGGATGTGGCCAGAATCTTAAAGGTCATGCAGCTCGGACCGGAACCCAAGTCGTCAGGAGAGATCCAGCTTGCCGACAGCCCCGAGGACGACCTGTGGATGCGAAGAAGGAGGATCCCACCATTCAGTGGAAGAACCAGCGATCGTTACAACCCATCAGGACAACCCATCTGCCGCCATTGCAATGAGTTTGCGCCATATTGCCAAGTCGTGTACTTTAAACCACCAATCCCTGGGGCCTAGGGCCAACCCCCAGGAATAAGGCGACAAGGCCCATCTGACTGGCGTGATAGGTACGTGGGAGGATGGTTAATCCTATGTATCATGCTGGATGGCATTACCACATATGCACTACTGGACACTGGTTCGCAGGTGACCACGATACCACATATCCTTTACAAAACATTTTGAGCTGACTCTGAGCTCGCCCGCCCAGACCCGGGCCTTACTATATATGCTGTTAATGGACTACCAGAAAAACAAGTAGGGTTCAGGGAGGTAGCAATAAAAATGGAGAGAGTGGAGTTAAAGGGCCAAGGACTAAGTGTGGTTGAAACTGATCGTGGGGAGCAAAATCCGCAAGTGATGCTAGGCACTAATGTGATTGAAAATTGTTTAGGAGAAGTGCTCCAACAGATTTCCGAGACTCCCAGCACTGGGCATCAGAGGGTCCTACAGAAAGAGATCAGAACCCTCCTGCAGAGACAACAAATAAAACTGTCTTGTTGGAAAATTGGCAGTATACGGGTGACAGACCTGTTCCTCATTCTGTTACCCCCAAGAAGTGAAATGATGATATGGTGTCGGGCAGCAAGTTAGGAAAAGCAAGTTCCTGGCGGTGTGGAGGTTTAAACCAGGGTTCCTAAACCGAGACGCCCATAGGTAAAATGTAAACGTGTTTGTGTATATTAATGCAACCCAGGAACCTGTAACCATTAAGCTTATTGTGCCTGCAAGACTTATTGCATGAACTTTTTGAACTTTGGAGCTTTCTTAGACATGGACCATTAGCCACGGGACTGGTTGTGGCAAAAACCTACTTAACAGAATGCGGCGGATAGACTAGCGCCATATGGACTGCACCCTTTTCCTGTTTTTCCAATTTTATTGGTTTTTGTAAGTTTTTGGTTTTAAGAGTTTGCACAATTTCCATGTTATTAATGTTTGAAAATTGTTATTCAGTCCAGGAGTACTGAATTTAACTAGGGGGGAATGTGGCACCCCCTCCATGGTTTGGTTTCCACAGGAACACCTGGAGCAGGGAAGGATTTCCTCATCAGGTAAACTTACACACAACACCTTCCACCCTAGAGCTGAAGGGGGAGCTCTACTTGCCAACTTCAGGCAAGATCCCCTATAAATTCAGGTCCAGGGGCGGAGTTAGGCAGTTCAGTATGAAGCAGTACTGAGGAAGACACCTGGTGAATGGAGGTGCACTAGGCCCATGCCAGAGGGGAAATCTGAGAGTGAGGGTCTAAGGCGAGGCGAGTTAGCCAGGGTGAGCGGTGTCGAACCTGTTCGCCCCAGAAGAGCTAAGTCGACAGTCCGGACACTGGAGTCCAAGCTACACGGGTCCAGTCAGCCCAGCAGTAAAAACCGGAGACCAGGGAGGCTTCAAGTTTCCTGGTGCAGCACTTGGAGCACAGCCACTTAGCAGAGCCCGGGACCGCAGTGGATATAGCGGTGCCCTCAGCAGAGCTCACACAGCCTGCCATAGAAATGAGGACTATAGGAGACGGTCAGTGCCTAGCTTCACATAGCCCAGGACCAAAGCACACACAATGCGTAAAAGGAAGGCCTCATAAGTCACTGGATATGGAGATTCTGAACTTCTCCGAGCCTACCCGAACTGTACCCTCGACTTAACCTTGAACATTAACATCAATAAAGGTACGAAACAACAACCCTGTGTGCGTGACTGTTATTGCGGCCCCTGATCCTGCTCCCTCTAT
>JARQOC010000001.1:66987888-67012510 GCA_033576535.1 Allobates femoralis
TTGTGGTGTTGCCCAAACCTCGGGTGTGAGGTCGTCTGTGGCACCATTTCAGATGCCTTGGTTTGGCCTTGAATGTAATTTTGTGAATCGATGCATAATGTAATTTTTAACTTTGCAATGGGATTAAACAGAAAATAATACAGAAATTGAAGGAGGTTAAGAAGAGAGAGCATACTGCTAGTGACAGGAAGAGAGGAAGAAAATATATGATATTAATGGTCAATTGATACACGGCTTAAACGTTCGAGTTCCAACACTTGTGGGTCGTGTGTGATATCAGAACTGGATGAATAATTTAGTAAGGGCTCAGAATGCTCCAGAATTATGCCGCATTACACAGGGATTTGGAGAGGTGTACATTTCAGAAACAATTAACCAGATCCATGTGCAAAGGGAAGAGATTTCTGCAGCTCTTGACATAACAGAAGAGGGGCACAAGGATGATTTACCACTGTGTAAATCCATCATGTTAACACTATCCCCCGGGGACACAAGCCTCGATTTTATTGCTATCACCTTATCAGCTATAGAATATCCATTTAGGAGTAATCCGATCTGTGGAGTAGAATTGTAGGCCATGTATTACTGTAAGTGTCACACTGGTTAGTGGCATCTGGGGACAAAAAGGACACACTTTCAGAGGCCGCCCTATTAAAGTGCACACTGCGTAAAGGCATCGTCTTAACATTTTACTGGGTTTAATGGGGCAATCAGGAGATACTGGAAGGGTTTAGAAATCTGTTTCACATTAATATCCTTTTTATGGGTTTTACTGAAGCCTAGACCTGGTGACTCACATATATGAAATGTTAATATTATTTACACTCATGAGGCTCGCCAAAAATTCCCAAATCTCTACAATGAGTGATGATATACCCAAGGGAGTGTATTAAAGATTAGGTTCCTTCTATAAAGTGTGTAAAGAAAAGGCATCCTTATGATTTACAAAGTCTTCTGTAATCAATACACTGGGCAGGTGCTGCCTAATTGTTCAAGAAGCTCCACTAAATGCATTTTCTCCGGCACATGTGGCCGAGCTGAGCTTGTAATGCAAAGCAAGAAATCATGATGTCCTAATGTGTTAATGGGGTTGTGTGATCTGAACTATTTCAATTTCTTAGAGGTAACAAATCTTCAATTCCTTCATAAGGAAATTAAGAATCAAATGGGGCCCATTGATATGAATGGGATTTACTTGTTAATGCAGAGATGAATTCGGGTTTTCCAGGGAGAAAGAGAAATGAGAAAGGAAAGAGGGTCTTGTAGATTTTCATCCTTGTAGCTAATGGAGATCATAATCCTGTGGTAACTTAAAACCTCTGGGCCTCAACAGAAATATAAAAAGTAACTTTACTTTTATTATTTAGTTATCCTCCCGTCATTGCAAAGTAAGTTATGTTTTTTGTCATATCCCTCCTTATTTTATTTTGCTTCTTTCTCTCCTAAACATCATGCCACATATTTTTCAATGTTCACTTCGTCTCTTTTGTAGCTTCTTTTAACTGCTGTTCAACAATAGTAGTACAGAATATTCAAACAAGTACAGGATTTCCCCTGTCTAAGTCTCTCTGCCCCTCCAAGTAGGACTCCAATACTTGGACTGTATTTATACAGTGTATGGATTTTTGAAGAACAGCAGGTAAAAGCAGCTTCAAAAGGCGTATGAACTGGGCACTGAAACACCACTGCAGCATAGTAATTGAGTGAGAATGAAGCAAATAAAAGTATATTACAAAAATGTAACTTGTCTAAATGATAAGTAACTAAAAAAAGGTTAGCTATTTTTAATAATAATAACAATAATAATAATAATAATATAATAATGATAATAACATTTATTCATTTATATAGCACTATTAATTCCATTCCATTGATGCACTACCATAGGAGCTCAAAGCATGTCCCTTGCAGCACACAGTCAGCTATTGTGGCTTCACTTTGTCCATATTAATAATGCTATACTGCACTATAGAGCTGGGAAGGTAATACAGGGGGTTGCTGTTAAATTGTGGTAGGCTATGTGGCAGTGCCGGCCATCATGCCCATCATTGAGCCGGTACACCACTTTGGAATGTTGCAATGCTGCCAACAGGTAATCGATAATGTTATCTTAGTAAACCCTTTCAACCCCTTCAAGGGGGTTTACATAAAATAGATGTTGCTTATTTCTTGCTTATTTCCATGCATGGTTGAAAATATTATGTCATTGTTAGGCTAGGGTCACACTAGCATTTTAGATTGTGTTTAGGAGGTTCCGTTAAAAAGATAGCCTCTCCAAGCACATCACATGACACGCGCTTCCACGTCATGTGATGCGCTTGGAAATAGCGCAAGGTTTCAAACTCCGGCACTTAGATGCCGACGTTTGACTTGCGCTCGGGTGTCCGTCACCATAGGAATTCATTGGCAGCGTTAACGCAGTCTTACCTTTACGGTAACACTGCGTTAATGCTGCCAAATTCTATCTTTTTAACGGAACCCCCGAACGCAGTATAAAACGCTAGTGTGACCCTAGCCTTACTCTGGTACATACAACCAAATTTTAATTTCGAAACACCAGCAATTATCCAAACATTGGTAAACAAAAACCTTTCAGGCTTCCATGTGAAACAAATGTAATATGTATATATATCTTTATGTATTTATAGGCACTGTGGTTATATTAAAGCAAAGCAAGACCCAGACGAAGATAAGATGCACTTCCAACATGGAAGAGGTAAGAGCTGGGTCTTCACTGACTCCACTTGGTCACTCTAGATATACTCTGCCCTCTGCTGGGAGGTGTGATAACTACAAAAGGGTGTTGTATTCAAGGACTGTAAGGACTCTTGGCCAGTGCTCTCCATTGTGCTGTAGAGATGTGATGTTGGGAAAGTGTTAGGTTCCATGATGCATTAGGTCAAATTTTTCCATATTTTGGGACTTGCTACGTGTCGAGAGCTTTTGCTTGTGAGCTACAGTGTAGAAAAATGAGTTTACGAATAAAATATATTAGGCATATTATTTTCCTCTCATTGCCATGGATAGAGGCGGTGCTGTGGACTTTCGTGAAAAAGTTCAATAATAAACTGTGTATAAAATCTTGAAATTTTTGACATCTGACATTGTAGATACTGTATTGTAGACCCTAGGTGTGACATGAACATGATATATGACCACATGTGCTCCAGTGAATTGTTCGCCACGTCTGTACATCACCAGCTTGTGGAAAGTCTTCCCAAATTTTTTTTTAATGTAAAAATTTTTTATTACTCATATGTATTTCTAAGATTTTTCATATGTACATAGCTAATGTATCCATTATCATTATGGATTTGTAATAACATTTCTATGATTATACAAATAATATTGATGTAGCAGATCGGATACAGGGACCATGAATGTATTTTTTCTGTACATGTGCTTTACTTTTGATTACATGTCAATGACACTTGCTCGTTGGTCGGAACCATTTTTAAAATAGCCATTTGGATACAAAATATCGCTGTATGAAATGTATGTTTCTGATGTTGTACAGTAATTGTGAATGAAATTAAAATACAAGGTAAAAGAGCGAGGACTGTTGTAGTCTGTTATTGCACTGCTATGTGTATGGACTCTGTATAAAGATCATTGTCAGGTAACGTAGAGATCCTGAGAACTGGGCATTTTTTATTCCTTGTTATGGATCCTTTTAATGGTTGGTTACCACTCCTCAGCCTCCCAACTTTCTGGCTGCACAACAATGGGCAGGCGCTACTGCTTGAGTGACAGATCAGGGCGGTAGCATTGTTGCCATTGCCATGCAAGACCACCTTGCGTCTGCTGCATCGGATGCAGAGAGGAACTGAAGCTGCCTGGATGAGGAGCTAACACTGTGCTTCAGTCATCCCAGTCAGCATCAGCGCCATGCTCCTAAGCTCAATAAGAAAGAGCTTAGGAACACAACACATGTTCCCCTTGACACTAAGCGTAGATAACGAAAATAAAGTTATATATTGAGTACAGCTTTAAATTTTATAACGATTGGTTTATTTTATTTATGAAATGAATGAAGAGAACACACACACACAGAGAATGAGAATACCCACACAAGCAAAAGGAGAGTGAGAATGTACACACAAATACAGAGAGTGAGAATGTACAAATGTACACACTAATACAGACTGAGAATGTACACACAAAGGTAGAGTGAGAATGTACACACAAATACACTGAGTGAGAATATACGCACAAAGGGAGAGTAAGAATGTATACACAAAGGAAGAGTGAGAATGTACACACAAAGGGAGAGTAAGAATGTACACACAAATGGAGAGTGAGAATGTACATACAAAGGAAGAGTGAGAATGCACACACAAAGGGAGAGTAAGAATGTACACACAAATGGAGAGTGAGAATGTACATACAAAGGAAGAGTGAGAATGTACACACAAAGGGAGAGTAAGAATGTACACACAAAGGGAGAGTGAGAATGTACACACTAAGGAAGAGTGAGAATGTGCACACAAATTCAGGAAGAGTGAGAATGTACACACAAATACAGAGAGTGAGAATGTACACACAAAGGGAGAGTAAGAATGTACACTCAAAGGGAGAGTGAGAATGTACATACAAAGGGAGAGTGAGAATATCCACACAAATATAGGGAGAGTGAGAATGTACACACAAATACAGAGAGTGAGTATGTACTCACAAAGGAAGAGTGAAAATGTACACACAAAGGGAGAGTAAGAATGTACACACAAATATGGGGAGGAATGATAATGTACACACAAAGGGAGAGTGAGAATGTTACACACAAATACAGAGAGTGAGAATGTACACACAAACGGAGCGTGAGAATGTACACACAAAGGGAGAGTAAGAATGTACACACAAAGGTGGAGTGAGAATGTACACACAAATACAGGAGAGTGAGAATGTACACACAAATACAGGGAGAGTGAGAATGTACACACAAATACGGAAGAGTGAAATGTACACACAAACAGGAGGTGAGAATGTACACACAAACAGGGAGAGTGAGAATGTACACACAAAGGGAGAGTAAGAATGTACATACAAATATGGGGAGAATGAAATGTACACACAAAGGGAGAGTGAGAATTTACACACAAATACAGAGAGTGAGAATTTACAACAAATACAAGAGATGGTAGGTGCACATTAATACAGATACAATGTACACACAAAGGGAGAGTGAGAAGGAACGCACAAATACTGAGGTGAGAATGTACAAGCAAATACAGGGAGAGTTAAAATGCACACACAAAAGGAGAGTGACTTCCTGTTTTGGAGAAAAGATGGAGCTGCACACAGGATTCCTTAGGACGTCTTCTTTATTGGTGCGCAGGGACTTACATGGTGAGAGGTAGTAGGTGGGAGGACGGGGGATTAATCGGCAGCTGATCAACCTAACTGAGAAGGATTTTTGAACCATGGATGTGGTGTTGGCTAAACCTGAAACTGTGAATTTTGGGACAAAGGGAGAGTGAGAATGTACACACAAACAGATAAGGTAAAGAATATTTGTACCGTGTTAGCCAGTAGATAGAAAAATATATTGCAATCTGAGAGTCCTCAGTGGTTGATACCTTTTAATGGCTAACTGAAAAGATGGTAAACATTACAAGCGTTCGGGACACTGAGGTCCCTTCTTCAGGCTGGTAATGACCATGCCTGAAGAAGGAACCTTAGTGTCCTGAAAGCTTGCTATGTTTACCATCTTTTCAATTAGCCATTATAAGGTATCAACCACTGAGGACTCTCAGATTGCAATATATTTTTCCACACAAACAGAGGAAGAGTGAGAATACTGACACAATCACGGGAAGAGTGAGAATGCCCACACAAACACAAGGAGAGTGAAATTTCTACACAAACACAGAGACAATACTTAAACCCAATGCAGACTTTATCCTTGGTTTTATTTGAACTTAATACCACATGGATGCAACATAACCGTTCTAACAGCGGTAACCAGTACCATATTCTAAGGGCAAAAAAATGCCATCCAATCATCTAAATAAAAATTGTTCAAGTGTGAAATCATTGGTGCCAGCTCAGGCTACTAGGTATTGTAAATCACCCAATTAAATCTCGAGTCTTAAATGCCCTTCGTGAATAGCTTCTATGTAGGTTGAAAAAAGACATACGCCCATCGAGTTCCACCTTTCTCCTCTAGATTTATATTCTCTGTCTCTAGATTGCTTATGACCCACAATGCTATTTGTTGTGAGAAAAGCCTCCCAGTCGCTAAATATAATAGAAGAAATGACGCTCCACATATTAATAGCTATCTGTATCTATACTACAATGTCTCTATGTGATAATGTTGTGTTTGACTCTGCACGTGGTTCAAAGGTGTGGTTTGTGCCACATTTCTTTAACACTTTTATAATTGCATCTCTTACAACATTTGTACATATCTTTAGAAATAAACATTTTACTTCTTTTTTTGTGCTACTAAATTTACAATTTGTACATTATACAGGCGTGTGACTATAGGGGGTCAAAAGTTTGAGGTCATCCTGAAGGGGCTACAAAGTTCTCCTGCACTCCTTTGGCTTATCTGAAAAAGCTACCGCTGAAAAATGACATCTTATAGCGGAGAGAGTGGGGCATATTGCTGATATGTCATTTAGGCTGTTGAGCTTTATGTTTCGCTTTTTCTTTAAACTCTGTAGGTTTAATTGTATATGTTTTACTATGCTGCATCACTATTATTATTGTCATCTATTGGATTATTCAACACTGTAACACCGGTCATAGTAATTTACGGCATTGTTAGAACTCAAAATTATGGATTTTGGGTGTGAAATATAATTTAAATTTTAAAAGGAACATTTTGAACTTGGTATCCTTTTCTTCTTTTTACACATTTTTACTCTAAACAAACTCAAAGTAACAGTTAGAAGAAATAGAAACCTTATCTTTTTCCTAGGAGGGACCTACACATCATTTTTTTCCTATTTTTGGAAATTGCCTGGGACAGATAATACATTTCCAGCCCCATACTGTGCATCACGTGTGTAAAGTCGGAAGAGCGGAACCAGTTTTGGTCTCAAAGAGCGACCATTATATTTCATGAACCACACATGACAGCATTCGGAGGCCTAAACGAACCAAGTTTATTTCCTCCTTGTCCCTTGCTGAGCATGAAGCTCCTGTGTGCGGTTAGATAAGACCAGGGTTGGCGCTGATGTGGGATATGCACCTTTGTCATAGGAATAATTGGATTGCTTGCATTAATGGCCGGTGTGGATGAAAGAGGTCTGGCTATGACACTTCATTGGAGGAACGTTACACAAGGCTTTCAATAAAATACTAAAATAATTTGCAGCTGCAACTACGAGACTCACCTCCGGTCACACATCTTCTCTTCTCTGTTTATCAATGCACCAGCTTGCTCAATATCAAATTGTCTGTAAAGATAAAATCAGCTGGAATTAAACACAATTTACCGATGATTGTGATGTCTAATCAATCTATAATACAAGAAGTAAGACAGAAAGTATTGTTACTCTAAGTACGGGTTATTTTGCATACTACGGCTATGTATAAAAATGAGGATGCTGCCCAGGTGTTCTACAGTCTGCATTAGAAGAGTTTCTTTTAACCTATATGTTTTTGTGTTGCTAGTGAAGCTGCCTGGGAGTAGAACCTATGTCCACCCGCACACATATGAGGATCCCAACCAGGCTGTACGGGACTTTGCTAAAGAGATTGATGTCTCCAATATTCGTATAGAACGTGTGATAGGTGCAGGTAAGTGAATGACTTATGTGAAACCTAAACCTAGTAAATTGTACTAGCTTCATAGTGATCAATCTTGTAACCTGGGAAAGTGTATTGAGAAGATTCATCCTAGAAAGGAATGAAGCTGCACTCACCGGTAAGGATTCTTCAAGCATTTATTGTGTTCAGAAGAGGATCATGAAGGTGTGTGGGAGGATGCAGGCTACATTACTGGACAATGGCCGTTTCACACTAAGCTGTGCTTCAACAGGTCCCGGTGAAGCACATCTGAGTGCGAAACGGCTGTAGTCCAGGAATGTAACCCACATCCTCTCACACATCTGCATGATCCTTTTCTGAATACCATAAATGCGTAAATATACCCCACTGGTGAGTTCAGCTTCATTCCTTTCTAGGTTGGATGTTTTGTATTGGAAGTGTCTTAACTATCCACTATCTATTGCACTTCATATCTATCTATCTATCTATCTATCTATCTATCTATCTATCTATCTATCTATCTATCTATCTATCTATCTAAAAAACTACATCACCACTCTGTAAGCACCAAATATATGCATAGGTGTATAATAAATGCAATTAAAACTGTATAACTACTATTTGGAAGAAAAAAAATTTGTTGACATAATTTTTTACTTATTATTTTTAAGAAATGAAAATTTTTAGTGCATAAATTGGCTAATAAATGTATGCCCATCCATCAAAGAAATGTGACTTCTCTCTGATAGGACCCTAAACCTAAAACATGCCTCTCCCAGACTTACAATCCTAAAAACAAGAGGGCAGGTCTAACCCAGCACTGATAAGCACCTTTGATTTGATGGGGGAAGGTAAACACTCAGTAATGAAGGCAAGTCTCTACAGTCCCTGACAGAAGTTATGTCTCTTATCCATGTTATGTAAATAAAAGCTTATAACCTGATGTTAAATTCATCCATTGGTTGTATAAGTTACTCTTCTGAAAGCTGAAACCCTCCCAAATGTGGTTTAGGTTAAGAAAATAAATTGGCATCAATGCTGAAATATTGATCATTTAATGAACACAGAATGGTCAGAACTTGGCAAGACAAAAGTTTTGTCGCCTGGTCATATATAGAGATGAGCCACCACCCTAGTGTTTGATTCGTCGAATTGGGGTGTGGTGTTCGTTGAATGTTCGTCAAACACCATTGAAAACAATGGCAGGCAAACACAAACACATACAAACACATAGAAAACACATAGAAAACACCTGCAAAGATGACCAAAAGCTGACAAACTACTCAGAATACACAACAAACACATGGAAAAGTGACAAGTACATATAGTCATGCAGAAATAAAAGAGGTGGAGGAGTAAAAGGAGGAGCAGACACAGATATAGGCATGTCATGCCCTTCTAAAATCATATAAAACACAGCAAGGGGACTCCAACAAGAGTTTGGGCACAGACACCACTTAAGTGACATCAATTGCCCCAGAGTTGCAAGCTTAAAATAGTGACTTTCATGCAGCACATTAACAAATCCACAAGCATTTAGTCTCCCCAGGATGACACAGGGGTACAAAAATCCTTGCGGATCCATGACTTGTTCATCTTAATGAACGTTAGTCTGTCCACATTGTCACTGGACAGCCGTGTGTGCTTATCCGTCAACACACTACCAACAGCGCTGAAGACACATTCAGAGAGAACACTGGCTGCGGGGCAGGATCTCCAAGGCATGAGTGGCGAGCTCAGGCCATTTTTCCAGATTGGAAGCCCAAAATGAGCAAGGGTCCAGTTCCACAGCTATGGCATCAATGTTCACTTGGAGATACTCCTGTGAGATTCACTATGTGCACTACTGGTATTTTGTGGAAAAGCAGATCCAAGATTCTGTAACAGCTTCTGCTGATACTCCTGCATGTGTGCATCCCTTTCTATGGCAGGAATTATTTAGCCAAATTTAGTCTTTTACCGGGGATCTAAGAGTGTGGCAACCCAGTAGTAGGCATTACTTCGAATTCTGACAATTCGAGGGTCATGTCGCAGGTAGTGCAGCAAGAAGGCACTCATGTGTCTTGCGCATCCAGGAGGAGCAAGGCCTTGTTTTCTTGGTGACGGCAAGGTAAGAATCATGCTTCCTTCCTCTGCCCTCTCCCCCCAATCTCACACAACAGAAATGTGATCAAGGTCTCCCTCATCTGCTGAGTTTTCCATTCTCATCGCCAGTTCATCCTCCATTTGTTCCTCGACTCCTGCACCTTCCTTAGCAGTTTGGTTGCTACCATGCACCCTCGTTAATTCCTCTCCCACACCCTCCCATGCCTGCCGCCTTTAGTTCTTCCGACCATCTGGAGCTTGGAGATATTGTTAGCCCTTCCACATACGACTCCTCCTGTACTTCCTCCCCCTCCTCTTGGCCCACCACCTGACTCCGAATACTGTTTAAAGTGTGCTTCAGCATGTAGATGAACGGAATAGTCATGCTAATAATGGCATCGTCAGCACTAAACATCTTCATCGCCATTTCAAAACTGTGCAGAAGGGTGCAAAGGTCCTTGATCTGAGACTACTCCAGCAGCGTGATTTGCCCCACCTCTGGATCTCGTTGGCCCAGACTATACGTCATAACGTATTGCACCAGGGCTCGTCGGTGCTGCCACAGTCGCTGCAACATGTGCAGAGTTGAATTCCATCATGTCGGTACATCGCATTTGAGCTGGTAAACTGGCAGGCCGAACGACTGCTGTAGAGATGCAAGTCATTGAGCTACGGGATGCGAATGGTGGAAGTGAACACACAGCGACCGTGCCCTCTGCAGAAGCCCATCTAGGCTGGGATAGTGGACTAAAAATTGCTGGACAACCAGGATCAAGACGTGAGCCATACAATGCACGTGTGTGACATTGCCCCGGTGAAGGGCCGCACCCAGGTTTGCAGCATTGTCGCACACGGCCTTCCTTGGCTGCAGGTTCAGTGGAGACAACCATTGATGAAACCCGGTCTTCACAGCTGACCACAACTCCTCAGCTGTGTGACTCACATTTCCCAGACATTTCAACGTAAACACCACCTGATGTTGTTGAGCCCTGCTACCAGCATAGTAAGGAGGTGTGCTGGATTCGTTCTGAGAAGTTAGAATGTGGGTGGCATTACCAGACAGACTTTGGGTGCAGGTGGAGGACTGACACGAGGTTGAGGAGGCAGAAGCAGTGGAGGAACTTCTACATACAGAGGATTGACGCACAACTCGTGGGGACGGCAAGACTTGTACAGCAGCCCCTTCTCCTGCTGTCACCATAGTTATCCAGTGGCCAGTCAGCAACATGTAACTCCCCTGTCCATGCTTACTCGTCCAAGTGTCACACACAGAGTTTCTCAAGGAAGCGGTGATGTTGTGTGCGACAAGCTGGTGTAGCACAGGCACAGCTCTCTTTGAGAAGAAGTGGTGACTGGGCATCTGGTTCTGGGGTACAGCGACAGTCATAAGGTCTTGGAAATCCTCTGTGTCCCCCAGGCAGAAGGGCAGCATTGCTGTAGCCAACAGCTTGCAGATTGTGAAATTCAAACTCTTAGCTTTGTCATGGCTAGGAGGAAATGGTCTTTAACTTGTCCACATCTGAGGGACCGAGGACTGGCTGCTAGGCTGAGACAGGGTTGAGTAGGCTTTCCCCGGCAAACTGCTGGTCTGTGAGGGAGGTGCAGGTGGAGATATTATGTTGCCTTCATCCAAAGACTGTGTGCTCTCAATGTCAAAGAGCGCTCAACACCAGCCGGTCTTTCCACTTCCAAAAGAACTGACGACCTGTCAATTACACTGGCTGTTGCGGGTAAAGAAGTGGAAGGTCTACATTGAAAAGCATGTGTGACAGCTGTTCCCACAGTCACAGAGGATGAAGAAAATGCGGATGCACTTGACAGTGGTTGGCCAGGCCCACTAGGCCACATCGTAGCACAGTGAGTTTCCACTGAGACTAATGCTTCATATCCATGTGACGGTTCATGAATGAAGTACTCAAACTATTGATCTTTTGGCCTCTACTTAGATTTTGGTGACAAATCTTACAGATAACATGAGTTGGGTCATTCTTTGTGATCTCAAAAAAGGCCCAGTCTAGGCAAGGCTTAGAGCCCATGCTTCCTGAAGAGCCACCATGGACTTCTGCTCAGAGGCAGAGTTGTAGTTGAAGATGAAGTTGTTGACATGCTTCCAGTACTCCGTCTCTGTCCAGGAAGGCGCAACCTAACCTCGTCGTCACTAGCATCCTCCTCAACCTCCTCTGCTGACCTCATTGACTGACTGACTGTGGGTTGACAGTAAGTGGGATCTCCAACCTCATCATCACCCTATGTGTTCTTACACCCGTCGTCCTCAGAGCCAACCTCTTCCTGCCGTGACCGAAAAGTCAAATTGTCGTTCCAATCAGGTATCTCAATATCATCAGCATCTTCCTCATTGTCTCCACCAACAGGAATTACAGTTTGGGAATGAGGGTCTACGTTATGCTCAGAACCTTCTTCATCTGGGCCTGGATCCGACTCACAAAGCTTCTGGGCATCAGTGCATATCATTTCTTCATCTGGACTCACAGAAGCTTTGGAGCAGACCTCTGAATCCCAGGCTATAGTATGAGTGAAAAGCTCTGCAGACTCAACCATCTGTCTTACCCCATATTTAGACGGGCGGCTGGAGACTTGGGAGCTGTGAGGAAGCAAGTGCAATTGGGGTGACACCTCTGAGGACTGGAGTATTTTTTATGTTGAAGTTGAGGTGGAGGAGAGCCCACTTGATGGAGCGCTTGATATCCATTCAAACACCTGCTCTTTTTGTGCCTCATCTATAATTTGTAGAGATGGTCATGTCTGTAAGAAAGAAATCATATCAGATTGTCCACGAAAAGAAGTAGACATCTTAGTTTGGCTGGAAGATGGTCTTCTGCAGATGTTACTGTTGCTTTACCACCTACCCCACGAACCAGTGGCGTAACATTCACGGTCGCAGGGGTCGCCGCTGCGACGGGGCCCGGGCCTATAGGGGGCTCGCATCGCCAGCCGCCCCCTGCGCCCGCTGTGCCGAGCGCCCTGCGCCCATCAATGCCAGCCGAAAATCTGCCCTTTGCCCCTGGGAAGCTGTCACCCACCTCCTCCTCAGTCTCCCGCCCGGCGGCCGTGCATCAGGTCCTGGCCGCTCATTATCCAGGAAGTGAGGACACGCCCCCCAGCTGCTGCCGAACAGAGAAGGGAAGAAGAGAGCGGAGAACAAGACACAGGTGAGAGGAGGAAAGCGGGGGAGAGCAGGGGACACAAGAGAATGAGAGCTGGTGGACAGAAGAGGATGAGAGCGGGGCACAGAGGAGGAGGATAAGAGCAGGGCACAGAGGAGGGGGAGAGCAGGGGACACAGGAAGAGGATGAGAACTGGTGGACAGAGGAGGAGGATGAGAGCGGGGCACAGAGGAGGAGGAGGATAAGAGCGGGGGACAGAGGAGCAGGAGGATAAGAGCGGGGGACAGAGAAGGGGAAGAGCAGGGGACACAGGAAGAGGATGAGAGCTGGTGGACAGAGGAGGAGGATGAGAGCTGGTGGACAGAGGAGGAGGATGAGAGCTGGTGGACAGAGGAGGAGGATGAGAGCTGGTGGACAGAGGAGGAGGATGAGAGCTGGTGGACAGAGGAGGAGGATGAGAGCTGGTGGACAGAGGAGGAGGATAAGAGCGGGGCACAGAGGAGGAGGATAAGAGCTGGTGGACAGAGGAGGAGGATAAGAGCGGGGCACAGAGGAGGAGGATAAGAGCGGGGCACAGAGGAGGAGGATAAGAGCGGGGCACAAAGGAGGAGGATAAGAGCGGGGGACAGAGGAGGGGGAGAGCAGGGGACACAGGAAGAGGATGAGAGCTGGTGGACAGAAGAGGAGGATGAGAGCTGGTGGACAGAAGAGGAGGATGAGAGCGGGGCACAGAGGAGGAGGATAAGAGCGGGGGACGGAGGAGGGGGAGAGCAGGGGACACAGGAAGAGGATGAGAGCTGGTGGACGGAGGAGGATAAGAGCGGGGCACAGAGGAGGGGGAGAGCAGGGGACACAGGAAGAGGATGAGAGCTGGTGGACGGAGGAGGATAAGAGCGGGGCACAGAGGAGGGGGAGAGCAGGGGACACAGGAAGAGGATGAGAGCTGGTGGACAGAGGAGGAGGATGAGAGCGGGGCACAGAGGAGGAGGATAAGAGCGGGGGACGGAGGAGGGGGAGAGCAGGGGACACAGGAAGAGGATGAGAGCTGGTGGACGGAGGAGGATAAGAGCGGGGCACAGAGGAGGGGGAGAGCAGGGGACACAGGAAGAGGATGAGAGCTGGTGGACAGAGGAGGAGGATGAGAGCGGGGCACAGAGGAGGAGGAGGATAAGAGCGGGGGACAGAGGAGGGGAGAGCAGGGGACACAGGAAGAGGATGAGAGCTGGTGGACAGAAGAGGAGGATGAGAGCTGGTGGACAGAGGAGGAGGATAAGAGCGGGGCACAGAGGAGGAGGATAAGAGCGGGGCACAGAGGAGGAGGATAAGAGCTGGGCACAGAGGAGGAGGATAAGAGCGGGGCACAGAGGAGGAGGATAAGAGCGGGGCACAGAGGATGAGGAGAGCAGGGGACACAGGAAGAGGATGAGAGCTGGTGGACAGAGGAGGAGGATGAGAGCGGGGCACAGAGGAGGAGGAGGATAAGAGCGGGGCACAGAGGAGGGGGAGAGCAGGGGACACAGGAAGAGGATGAGAGCTGGTGGACAGAAGAGGAGAATGAGAGCTGGTGGACAGAGGAGGAGGATGAGAGCTGGTGGACAGAGGAGGAGGATGAGAGCTGGTGGACAGAGGAGGAGGATGAGAGCTGGTGGACAGAGGAGGAGGATGAGAGCTGGTGGACAGAGGAAGAGGATGAGAGCTGGTGGACAGAAGAGGAGGATGAGAGCTGGTGGACAGAGGAGGAGGATGAGAGCTGGTGGACAGAGGAGGAGGAGAGAGCTGGTGGACAGAGGAGGAGGATGAGAGCTGGTGGACAGAAGAGGGGGAGAGCAGGGGACACAGGAAGAGGATGAGAGCTGGTGGACAGAGGAGGAGGATGAGAGCTGGGGGACAGAAGAGGGGGAGAGCAGGGGACACAGGAAGAGGATGAGAGTTGGTGGACAGAGGAGGAGGATAAGAGCGGGGCACAGAGGAGGAGGATAAGAGTGTGTGACAGAGGAGGAGGATAAGAGCGGGGGACAGAGGAGGGGGAGAGCAGGGGACACAGGAAGAGGATGAGAGCTGGTGGACAGAAGAGGAGAATGAGAGCAGGGAACAGAGGAGGAGGATAAGAGTGGGGGACAGAAGAGTGGGAGAGCAGGGATACAGGAAGAGGATGAGAGCTGGTGGACAGAGGATGAGAGCGGGGTACAGAGGAGGAGGATGAGAGCAGAGGAGGAGGATGAGAGTGGGGGACAGAGGAGGAGAAGAGCAGGGGACACAGGAAGAGGATGATAGCAGGGGACAGACAGAGGAGGAGGATGAGAGTGGGGGACAGAGGAGGAGGATTAGAGCGGGGAACAGAGGAAGAGGATGAGAGCAGGGGACAGAGGAAAAGGACAGCAGGGGACACAGGAACAGGAGCGGGTGGACAGAGGAGGAGGTTGAGAGCAGGGCACAGAGGAGGAAGATGAAAGCGGGGGAGAGAGGAGTAGGGGAGCAGGGGACACAGGAAGAGGATGAGAGCGGGGAACAGAGGAAGAGGATGAGAGCGGGTGGACAGAGGAGGAGGATGAGAGCGGGGCACATAGGAGGAAGATGAGAGCGGGGGACAGAGGAGGATGAGATTGAGGGACGCAAGAAGAGGATGAGAGCAGGGGACAGAAGAGTAGGGGAACAAGGGGCACAGGAGAAGGTGGAGAGTGGGGGAACAGAGGAGGAGGAGGAGAGCGAGGGGCACAGGAGAGCGGGGCAAAGAGGATGCTATGAGGCTGCATATATAAGGCTGCACTATATGGAGAGCTATGAGGCTGCATGTATAAGGCTGCACCATATAGAGAGGCTATGAGGCTGCATATTTGAGGCTGCACCTTATAGAGAGGCTATGAGGCTGCATATTTGAGGCTGCACCATATAGAGAGGCTATGAGGCTGCATATATAATACACTATATAGAGAAATATAAGGCTGCACTATATGGAGAGATATGAGGCTGCATATATAATACTCCACTATATGAGGCTGTACTATATGGAGAGCTATGAGGCTGCATATATAAGGCTGTACTATAGAGGCTGCACTACATGGACAACTGAGCCTGCATTATACTGTATAGAGGGCTGTGAGGCTACGTTATATTATATGGAGGGCTGTGAGGCTGTATTATACTATATGGAGGGGCAATGAGGCTATATTATACTATATGGAGGGCTGTGAGGCTGTATTATACTATACAGAGGACTATGATGCTACTATATGTAGGATAGTAGGGGTGCATTATAATAATTGGATGACTATTGGGGCTACCTTATGAATGGGGGACTATGGGATGCAATATAATACATGGAGGACTATGGGGGTCTATTGTAATATATGGAGGAATATGGGGATACATTATAATAATTAGAGGACTATCGTGGTGGGAGGAGGAAGACCGTATATACCAGGACGGGGGACAAATATACCACGATAAGGGCCATATTCCCGGAGGGAGACCATATATAGCAGGATGGGAGACATATTTAAAAGAATTAGCTCCATATTCCAGTAGGATGACCATATATAGCAGGATGAGGGACATTAATACATAGACGGGTCAATTTGTGAGTCTTTATAGAACTTAGAACGTTACATGGGGCCCATACATCCGACCAACGTGTGCCCGTGGGTGGGGGGGGCCCCGGTCTGAATTTCGCACCGGGGCCCACCAGACTCTAGTTACGCCACTGCCACGGACACAAACTTTTTTTTCCTTTCAACATGCCTATTTACCTTTCCACCAGCAGCAGGCCTTTGCCACTCATTTTGGAGGTTAACTAAATGGCAACTCTGTAGTTGTTGGCACAAATAGCTATGGATAGAAACCGAGCAGGACTGAGTGGCCAAACTGTTGTATTAGGCCCAAAGGTTTGCCTGGGCTAGATGCAGTTAACCGTTGTTATTAGATACACAGTCAGTGTAGCTTGCTTTACAGCTGGGCTACTCCGCTGACTAACAGACACTGCTACTAGCCCAAAAGGATTGCGTGGGCTAGATGCAGTTAACAGTTGTTATTAGATACACAGTTTGTGTAGCTTGATTCACAGCTGGGCTATTCTGCTGACTACCAGACACTGCTACTAGCCCAAAAGGATTGTGTGGGCTAGATGCAGTTAAAATTTTTTATTAGATACACAGGCAGTGTAACTTGCTTCACAGCTGGGCTACTCCGCTGACTACCAGACACTGCTACTAGGCCCAAAAGATTGCCTGGGCTAGATGCAGTTAACAATTGTTATAAGATACACAGGCGATGTAGCTTGCTTCACAGCTGCGCTACTCCGCTGACTACTAGACACTGCTACTAGCCCAAAAGGATTGCGTGGGCTAGATGCAGTTGAAAATTGTTATTAGATACACAGGCGGTGTAGCTTGCTTCACAGCTGGGTTACTCCGCTGACTACCAGACACTGCTACTAGTCCAAAAGGATTGCGTGGGCTAGATGCAGTTAAAAATTGGCTACTAAGAACAGGTGGTGTAGCTTTCTTCACAGCAGTACTACACTACTAGCCCAAAAGGATTAGCTTAGCTAGATTTGGCCAGATGCTGTGAAAAACCCTTGCACAGCACTGGCACAGACCTGCCTGGCAAAAAGTGCTAGGAACTGCTCTAACCTAGCCCTCAAAAGGGCTGATATTACAACTAGTCCCTAGTTTTCTGAACCAGCCCTCAAAAGGGCTGGATATTACAACTAGTCCCTACTTATCTGAACTAGCACTCAAAAGGGATGATATTACAACTACTCTCTACTCCCTAAACCTATCTCTCTATCTAACTTGAAATTCACTCGCTATCTGGCTGACTAACTGACACTGTATAGCGCCCACAGCAGCAGCAGTGCCGTCTGACACAGAGCTGCAGCACTGAGGAAATGGTGGCGACAGGGAAAATGGATGGATCTTATAGGGCAAGGACATGTGACATACACAGCCAATGACACATGCCCTTGCTTGTGTGCAAAAAATGCACTTTGCTGTGTGTGTGTGATAGGCTGACAGACTCAACCGCCCCACTGTAAATGCGGTAAGGAAAAAAAATGGAGATTGGCATTATTTCAGCACAAATCTATCCTACCCCTCCTTTGTCCACTATACACTGAAGCTGTATATTAACATAGAATAACAGTATTAGGCCCCTTTCACATCAGCGTTTTTTTTTAAATCGCGGCAGATGCGGTGAAAAAAACGCATCTGCCGCACTTAACGCATAACCGCGACACTTGCGGCACACTTGCGGCAAGCCCCATGCAATGTCTATGGGGCTTGCGGTAAGGGTGCGGCAGGTGCGGCATCGGCACTTGCGGCAGGTGCGGCCGCAAAAAAAACCGCAGTCAGCAGCGTTTTTTTTCGCGGCTGCACCTGCCGCAAGTGCCGAAACCGCACTTGCCGCACCTGCCGCACCCTTACCGCAAGCCCCATAGACATTGCATGGGGCTTGCCGCAACTGTGCTGCAAGTGTCGCGGTTATGCATTCATCGCGGCAGATGCGTTTTTTTCACCGCATCTGCCGCGATTTAAAAAAAATGCTGATGTGAAAGGGGCCTAACTGTGAAAATTCAGTTACGCATTTGGTGAACGAAGCGTTATCGAACATAACCTCGAACTGCCGAATTTGAAGCTAATTGTTTGTATTCATCGAATGACTTGAATACTGCCCAAAATAGGTTGAATTAGAAATTGGCGAACATTTCGAATCGAACACCGCTCATCTCTAGTCTTCTAATGCACACATCCTCACGTGTGCTCTGTAATTTATAGGTTAATTAGTGGGTGTGTATAAGAAGAAACCCAGCACCCCAGACCTTCACTTGAACTGCAACTTGAGCTCGGACAACATGACAAAAATCCACCCTGCGACCAAAGCCTTGATTATCAAGAGGCTGAAGACCAGATCCACTGCAGAGGTGGCTGGCACCTTTAATGTGTCTCAGCGTCAAGTACAAAGAATTAAAAAAAAGAGTTGAAGAGACTGGAGATGTTTTTGACAAGCCCTGGTCCAGCAGACCCTGCAAGACAACTGCTCAGGAGGAATGTTTGTTGGTTAGAAAATCCAAAGCAAGCCAGCACTAAAAAAAAGACACATAAAAAAAGTGTGGCATTTGCAAAGTCCCACAGCCTGCTAAACAGATGGACACTGGAAAACTGGCAGAAGGTAGATTTCTCTGATGAATCTTCAGTAGAATTACACCACAGCTGCCGCAAATACTGCAGGAGACCTACTGGATCCAAATTTGATGGTGGAAAGATCATGGTCTGGGGTAACAATCAGTATGGGGTGTGCAAAACATTTGCAAGGTGGAAGGCAATATCAATAGCCTAAAATATCAAGAAGTATTAGCTACCTCTTACATTCCAAATCATAAAAGGGGTCAAATTCTGCAGCAGGATGGTGCTCCATCTCATGCATCCATCTCTACAACAAAGTTCCTCTAGGCAAAAAAGATCAGACAAGAAGGTGCTCAAGGACTGGCCAGCCTAGTCACCAGACCTGAACATCGTTGGGCATGTTTGGGGTAGGATGAAAGAGGGCGCTTGGAAGACAAAACCAAAGAATCTAGATGAACTCTGGGAGGCATGTAAGACTGCATTCTTTGCTATTCCTGATGACTTAATTAATAAATTGTATGAATCATTGTTGGACTGCATGGATGCAGTCCTTCAAGCTCATGAAAGTCACACAAAATATTAAATATGACTCTAATAGCACCACAACTTCATTCACCAATGTTATGCAATATATATTTGTATTTTAAGTTAATTATTTGCTTGAATATCACATTGCTTTCTGTGGCGACAAAACTTTTGTCTTGCCAAAAATCTGACCATTCTGTGTTCATTAAATGATCAATACTGCAGCATTGATGCCAATTTATTTTCTTAACCTAAACCACATTTGGGAGGGTTTCAGCTTTCAGAAGAATAATTTATATAACCAATGGATGAATTTAACGTCAGGTTATAAGCTAAGCG
The DNA here is from genome assembly GCA_033576535.1 of Allobates femoralis. Lineage (NCBI taxonomy): Eukaryota > Metazoa > Chordata > Amphibia > Anura > Aromobatidae > Allobates > Allobates femoralis. The sequence goes on from JARQOC010000001.1 coordinate 67,007,801, forward strand.
ACATAACTTTTGTCAGGGACTGTATATCTATCTATCTAATGAGAAAAATCAGAGCAGCACAGCCGGTAATTTGGTGCAAAATCGGTTAGGCAATACTCCTATATGCATTCATATAAAATATAGAAAAAAACGCAGCACTCCAAGAGAGGTTTAGCAAGCCTTTATTAGGCCATCAGAACATCATAGCGACTTTTCGGTTCTAAGAACCTTCTTCCAGTCTGTCTATCTATCTATCTATCTATCTATCTATCTATCTATCTATTGCATCCTTTCATTATTTCAATTTATTTTACTGTATTTATTTACTGTATATCATATCTAAAATTCTATGAGCTAGCTACTATCTTTTGCATTTCAAATCTATCTATCTATCTATCTATCTATCTATCTATCTATCTATCTCCCTGTGTTCTACCTATGTACTCTTTCAGTCTTTAATAGTGTTTTAGCACACAACATTTTTGATCTCTAAATCCCCTTTTTTCCATTATAGATCCTCTAGTTTAGAAGCTTTCTCCTCCACATCATCGCTCCTCAGAGTGGGCTTTTGATCAGCAACCTCCCCAATCACATTAGTTTCTCCTTCCCATAGAAGGATCTTAAGTACCTTTGTAGAGAGTACAGTCCTGATTAATGCTGCTCTGTCCATTACCCATTCACTACCAAGATGTTTCTTCTCATTGAAGTGGGAAAAGAACAAGTCCCAACTCCGTGACTTTGATACTAAAAGCTCCTTAATAACATTTCAATGGTTCAGATGCTAAATTCTTTGTAGGAAAGCTAAAAGCAGGAAACTTGCCCTCTTGAACTAGATGTACTCTGGTGTAGGCTGTATAGTAACAGTGCACATCATTTCAAGAGAGGGAAATATGTATTTCTGTAAAATTTACAGAGTGAAAGTTGTGTGACCAGAAGACTGTTTGTGTTAGTTAAAATGGTTGTGCAGTTTACCCACTGTTTTGCTGCATCACTTTTGTGGTTTGTCTATAAGTGGGGTGATTTTTCAGGTGATCATTTTAAGTTTGCTGTTACAGGTGGGTCCATCTTTATCTTTCCTCTTGTCTTGCCATATCTGAAGATGAATAGTGCCGAATGAACAGCTTTGAAAAATAACATGATTTTGTGATACTCTGTCTGGAAATGTTTATCCTATGTGTAGATATTTGTAGACATCTAGTTGATGTTATGATTTTGAGTTGCAGCCTGTTATAGGTTTTGTTAATATATCAAAATAATATATCAAATATATTTATATTTTGAAAATTGAGAAATTATTGTATATGATTATATATTTTATTCAGTTTTCTTGATTAAAGGGTTTCTTAAATAAGCAACATATTAGTAAAATAGGTAATAGGAGTATGATCATTTGAGTAGCTTGAGGTATAGACTCCTGTGGGGAACTTCAAAGTCCCATGTGTTAATAGGGGTATTTAGCACTACTCTTCTGTTCATATCTATAGGAGTCGCAGTTACATATGGTCATGAGTACACCATAAAAACAGGGACATTAGACTCTGCTCTGTTCTCATGCTCAAGGGGATTTCTGCATTTCTTAGACTAATTATACTGTGGATACATAGAAAATAAGTATCTTCAAATGCATGAATTTAATAGGTTAATGAAGTCTATGGATCATGGTTTGAGTTGGACAGGGTTAATTCTCCTTTTTCTGCTGCATGAGGTGAAAATTGAAATTGTGACCCTCCTCAAAGTGCAATTTAAATCTGCAGTAAACAAACATAATTCGATAGTTTTTGGAGGGATTCTGCTTGAATGCTATTATTATTATTATTCATTATTATTTAATCCCCTTAGGGAGCTTGAACCTGTGATCCTCTGATAATATACTAAATACTACACTATATATAATTGTATTGCAATGTGTAAAATGAATCATTGTCTCCAACAAAGGAATAAATGATCACAATCAGTACTTGTATACAGCAGAAGAACCACCATCAGTACATGAATATAACACCAGAACCAACATCAGAAAATGAATACAGTACCAGAATCATCATCAGTGTGATGAATACTGCACTAATGTCTCCAAAAATACATAATTATAGCACTATAACCCCCATTAGCTCATTAATTTAACACCTAAACCACCAACAGTACGGGAATGAGGCATAAAAACTTCAATGAGTACTTCAATACAACACCAATGCCACCATCAGTACAGATATACAGCACAAGAACCCCAAAGAGTACATGTATACAGCACCAGAACCACCATCATTAAATGAACTATGATCAATACATAAATACAGCAACAAAACAACCATCAGTACATGTATACAGGGGCAGAACCATGATCAGTACATGTACATAACACCAGAACCATGATCATTTCATGTACACATCGGCAAGTTCAGTACAGCAATCAATTGCTGTGTCAAGTCAGCCCCCACAATATACATTGGTATCACATGAACCTACAACCTGTAATATTTCCTTAACAATGGTCTAAAAATACTACAGTACTTGTTGTTACCAGTCATCATCAGGTTGCTGACCATGCAGGAACCAGGATACTGATAAGACTTTTTTAGTATCAAAATAAACATTTACACGTAGATACCTAGTTGACATATTTCATCTTCTCCTATTTGATTTGTTCTCATTATTTTCTTGTCCGGTCTTCTGCAGCATATTACTACATTGTGCCCTTAAAATATGATTGTCATTTTATTGCTACTGAATAAAAATATCTGCCCGTGCTGTACCCCTGAATAATAATTAGTCTTTAATCCACCCTGTCCTCTGTTCTAAAATATTGCCTCAATACTTTCCCCCTTTATGAACAGTAACCATCACATTGTCTTCCAATATGAACCATGATAACACACCACCACCCGCTATAATGTATAGCATCCCCTCCATCCCCTTTATGAACTATAACACTGGTGACAGACTAGGCCCCTAGGCAAAAACAGTATTTGGGCTCTTTCCAGTCCAATACATCATTATATTTCACCAGTATGTCCACCCTTGGCCTATAACCATCTTATATTCTTTATTCTATCCCCTCTTTACTTTTTTCCCCACATTGTCCCTATTTCCACTCTGCCCATCATGCTGCCCATTTCATTCTGTTTTCCACATTATACTACTTATTCTTTACATTGTGCTCTCTCTATGTTATGCCCCCTTTGTTCAGCCACCATACACAGTATGAAGGATCCATGATCTTCTCTACACAGTATGATTCCCCACAGCTCCCTACACACAGTATGATGGCCACATGGGTTCTCTTAATACAATGTGATGTCCCCAACAGCTCACCATATTTGGCCTACACTTTATATACATTATTATGGCCCCACATCACTCTGAATACAGAATGATAATCAGCTGCTTACATTCATAATGATGGCCTGTCACTTCTGTTATTTGGTATCATGACCTCTACAGCTCCCAATGTAATGTTCCCACAGCATCTTATATACAGTATGATGTACCCTACAATTCCCTAAACATTATATCTTTCACAGCTCCCAATACAGTATGATGTTCCCTCTACAGTATCATGTCTCTAACAGTTCCTTATATATAGTAAGTCTCCCACAGATCACTATATGCTTTGATTGCACCCATAGCCTCCTATATGCAGTATGATAATCCCACAGCTCTATATATGCAGTATTATGTCCCAAAAGTCAGCTATCATGGCTCCTCCAGCTGCCAAAATACAGTATGACATAACCCACAGCTTTTTATAGGGTATAAATACTCCCAGAGCTCCTTACAGTATAATTTCATCCAAAGCCCTCATGTGCTATATGATGACCTCCACAGCTTTCTTCATACAATATCATGGCCCAAGCAATTCCCTATATAATATCATGGCTTGTACAACTTCCAATTTTCAGTATGATGTCACTCACAGCTCATAATATATGGTATGATGTCCCCCACAACTCCCCATATATAGTATAATTTCCTCATTGCACCTTATGTATGGCATTATGCTGTCCACAGCTTCCCATACAACATTATAGTCCTTACAACTTCCTATGTACCATATGAGGATCCCCTACAGCCTCCTATATACATTATCATGGACCCCACAGGTCCCTAATAAGTATGGTGTTCATCACAGCTGTCTATATACAGTATGATTTCCCCTACATCCCCCATATACAGTTTGACTGCACTCAAAGTTCCTTCTATGCAGTTTGATGTCTTCCACAGCTCCATGTATACAGTATTATTGCCTCACAGCTTACTATAAGGTAATGTGCACATGTTGAGTATTTGGTGTTTTTTTTACCTCAATGTTTGTAAGATAAGACCAGGAGAGGAAAAGTGTAATAGAAACACATCACCACTTATGTATTTATCACCCACTCCTGCTTTTTATGTTATAAATACTGAGGCCAAATACTCATCATGTGCACATGGTCTAATAAAGCTGGAATATACTACCCCCAAGGTCACATGCACATGTTGAGAATTCGGTGAGTTTTTTACCTCAGAATTTGTAGCCAAAACCAGCAGTGGGTGATAAATACAGAAGTGGTGACGTGTTTCTATTAGACTTTTCCTCTCATTGTTCCAATCCTGGATTTCTATTACAAATACTGAGGTAAAAACTTACCAAATATCAACGTGTGCCCATGGCCAAATACTCAGGTCAATTATGTCTTAGGCCATGGGAACACATTGAGTATTTGGTGAGTTTTTTACCTCAGTGTTAGTAAG